>CAEGAE010030541.1:0-28094 GCA_903067095.1 Girardinus metallicus | reverse complement strand
AGTAAAACACTCAAGAGAACATCAGTAACACGTCGTGCAAAGCTGTCACTGTTCCCAACAAGATCACTTCACTAACCAGATGAAGGCAGTTTTTACCTGGACAGTCTGTACCCAGTCAGAACAGATGTGACGAAATCTGTTCAACACCAAAAATAAAAAGTGGACCACATGTGTTTATGAGCAGGAGGAACAGCTGCTGCCTGCAGCAGTGAGTTAACAGATCTGACTGGCATGTGTCGATCGCTCCATCCTCTCACGATGAGCCTTCTGATGGATTCATGCTTCTATTTAAGGATTTTAACTAACATTATGGTTCTGGCTTGTGGTGTTGGGAAGGAAGCCTTCAGAAGGATTTTATGGAGACGATGCTTCAGGCTGTGCATTTCTCTAAAGAAACAAAAACATGATGTTTGGAGCCTGAAAACATATTTAGACTCCCTTTTTTTCCATCTGTAGTTTTTGTCTTGAGAATTCACATTGTCATCGGCTCAGGATCCATTTGATCCAATAAAGATAAACGGATCCTTAATCGAGGCTGGCGCGGCGGCGTACTTCAGGGAACATCTTCACTACATCTTCTGTGGTTTGGGGTAACCATGGTAACTGGTATCCATTGCCAACATGCACAAAACTTTGTTGAACAAAACAATTTTCCAACTGTGGTGTTTCCGCTAAAATAAGAAACGCAATTAAAATCACATGTGAATAAGTTTGATCACGCGAGAAGTCATTAAAAAACATGCCGTGCCATCATCATCATCATCATCATCATCATCATCATCATCATCATCATCATCATCATCATCCCACTTTCCTGTTGTCTTCTTCGACTTTTCTGCCAGTTTCTGATCACAACTTGTGTTATGAAAATAAAGTTTTCCATCGCGGTTGCAGCCGTAGGGAAAACATTTTCTTTGCAAAAAACTTTTTCTTTTAAATTGCCGTATTTTCGTAATTCCATATTGGAGAATTACTTGGTCAATGAAAACACAACTAGAGAAGCAATGATTGATCAAAACTAATATCAGCGGAATTACAATAATCTATGCACATAATTTTTTAAATGACTGTTTCTCAGACCTACTTCCTTAACGATGTGATGTTTTTCTCTGACCTGCAGTCAGGAAACGTCCCTGATCTGAACCAAACTGATTCAGTCCAGTCACAGATATCCAGCTTCTGTGAGAGATTTACAGAAGTCTGGATCAATATTGAAAACCATCTCTTCGCACATACGCAACATATTTGCTAATCCAATCTGTCACAGCCAATTTATGAGATGCAAAGACTCAGAGATTTGCTTTCAAAGTAAAATAACTTGAAAAATGATATAATTCAGAGAAGTAATTTCACAAATTCTGCTAATTATCACAAAAATATACTTAATGATGACCTCTCTTTTGTGTGAACATCAGTAGGACTGAAAACAGTCTTTGTTCCTACAGGAAACGATGTCGTTTAATAACGAGAGAAGAAAAAATAGAAATAAAGGACGTAGACATGGAAAACATGTTCACTGTAATTATGTTTCATGAAATGATATTAGTTCCTGATGGAGATTTGAATAAATGAAAAGGCTCATTCAATGTGCTGGTATAGTGTAACGTGACTCAGTCCAGGGTCCATTAGCCGGCGTATAATGGCACGTCTGTGTTTAATTTCCACCTACACACTTCCAACAATCACCAACAATCCTGAAGGTCAGAAATTACTGGCAGCTCGGCATGAAAACGGCCAGTAATCAGGATTTTCACAGCTCATTTTTTCTGAAATGCAGGTGATTAACAGAAGCTCCAAATGACTCTTTTACCGCAGGGCTGAGGAAATGTGACGACTACGAGAAAATAAAGGTTCCTAAAGAACGAGCACGATAAGGAGAAACAAAGAGATTTCAGACACAGGTGAGATTAAACCCTGTAGGTTCATTTCTGTAAGGAAAGTTGTATGAAAAGACTTGATGTTCTTCTGCAACCCAGTTTGTCTTCAATCCAAAACTGTTACTGTCAACTGTGGCTGAGTAATATAACATATAAGTGCTGTTCCTTTTTTAGACATGTTCCTGCTTCAAATGATTCACATTGCCTTCTCAGCCTGTCATCAGGTTCTGCAGGAACCTGTTAATGATGCGACCATTTAAGGCAAATGGGTTCAAGCAGGAAAAGATGTCAAACATTCAGAACGTCGGAGCTGCTCTCTCCTAAAATATCTGTTAGTCTTCCTCCATGTGGAGGATTTATCCACCTTCCTCCTGGTGAAAAGAGATGCAGGAGGTCCAGGAACCAGTACTGATAATAAAGCCTGACACTGATGAATCCAAACTATCGTTTTAACTTTGACAAAAGTCTTTGCAGCAGAAAACAGCTGAGAGGAAACCAAGCTGATTTAAGGTGAAGAAAAGCCAAAGCGAGATGAACTGTACTGAGAAATTACTCATGCATTCACAGTGAGAAAAACTCCATATAGAAAAACTCAGCTGGGATCTGAACCCACGACCGCATTGCTGTAAAACAACATTCATAATTCAAGAGAAGAGTTTCATACACAGATAACATTTACCTTCAGGTAAAGTACTCTTACAACAGCACTGGGTTTGGTTAGAGTGAAGACTCCTACATACTGATTCATGGTTGATGTTTCCTTTTTACTTTGTAACATCTGCAAATACACCACTGGCTGCCATCTTTTACGAATGACGACTGTTAGCCGTCTCCGTCTTCTTTCATCAACAAAAGATCTACGATAAAATGATTTGGTTTGTCTGTTTGTACAAAAACAACTTGGGACGTATTGAACAGTCGCTCCGTTTAATGCATCCATCATGGCTCCTCCGGTGATTTAGTGACGTGGTTGCAAAGAGTCAACAGCTTCCAGTTGGGGAAACCAGAGACATTTTTACAGCTGCATAATAACTTATGAACAGAACCAAACTCAAAAAAATCTGACCGTAGCCAAACCCTAATTTTCTTGTGTTAGCACTTTTCAAATCAAGGCCCTCCACAGTCATCTGTGCGACTTGCTGCTGAGGCTCAAGCAGAGAAGCGTAGAAAGGTCAGTTTGTCAGAGAGGACTTGCACGCTTTTGTAAACACAACCTTCTTGAAGCGGCCGTGTGCGGACAGATCATCTGCAGCGTCGGTACATCGAAGGTGTGAGGAGAGAAACAGTTCAGACATGCTGTCCAGGCTGAAGTCACTCAGATTCAGTTTGTTCTGTTTCCACCTTAAGGAAAGGATCCAGTGATGAGACGGATGAACATGGAGGACGTTCTTTTAAAAGACGGTTTCATGTAGGGAATACTGGAATGTTGGTTGTAGATATAATCCCACACACAGGTTCACACATTTGTTTATTTATTCAATTAAAAGTTTGAAAAAAATCTGAATCCAATCTTAGAGCTTTTTATATATATTTCATGTATATAAAAAACGTACATTAATAAAATAAAATTATAAATAATCACGGCTTACTGATATCTCTGTTACATTCTCTTAAAAAACGCACATTTAGAGATAATATAAAGTAATAGAAAAATAGAAAATAAGGTTATCAAGATGAAATAAAATAATGTGCTAAAATGACACGATGATAAACAAACACTGAGGTTACTGAACTTTTTGTTTTTATGTTTAAATCATTGGCAGATACACCTAAAATATTTTAAAATAGCAACATGTTAAAATAAAAAGAAATACACAAGCATGTCCTGATAAAATATAATAAAAACAATTAAAATATTTAAAAACTTACAGTAGTTTCAATTAGAGGTTAAAACCTTATTATGACGTAACGGTCTACAAACTATTTTAATAAACAAAATATTTTTGAAATATAGTTTTTAAATCACATATACAGACGGTAAAATAGCTGCTGAGCACATAAACTTTTTTCTCAATTTGAATATTTGTGACAGAACATAGATATATATTATTAGATATATAATTCAAACCTGATAAAAAGGTCCATTAAATAAACTGTGTGGTGAATATTGAACTGGAATTTTATCTTCATGGTTCCATTAGAAATAATTAATCTGAAAAAACTCTGATGTTCTCAATATTTACTTTGTATGTTTGACTCTAAGTATATTTTATCTGAGGAACCGTAGAGAAATGAGCAAAGTCCTGAAGGAACCCAAAAGAACCATTAGACTCACATGTTAGCAGAGAACCAGTGACTCCCAGCAGCTTAAAGGACCAAACCACGTAAAAAGTCTCACCCTCTCGGGCGCGATCCTCTCTGCCCAGTGAAAGGAAATGAAAACCACACATCTTCCTTATTATCTCATCTTATTTTGTGACGTCAAAGCGACTCCGGTTCTGTTCCAGTCTAACAGAACCGGGGAGCAGCTGTGTGGATCCGGCTGTTCAATAACAGAGGACGGGATTCCCAGTTTAATCAGGATAAATGGGATCGGAGGCAAAACCAGGAAATTCAGAATGGATACACTGAACAACACAGAGGATTATGTGGTTCTGTGTTCTAACATGACCTGGAGTACATTCATAAAATCATTAAGTAAAAATTTGTTTTCCATCTGTTTGTCAGAGGAACTGAAACATTAATAAATGAAACTCCCGGTTGGTTTTACACTCTCAGTATTTTCAGCAGCACATTTTCCACTTACATAGAAAATGAAATCAGATTTTTCCTGTTCATGAACATTTCACTGTGTTTTCTCTCTGAAATGGGATTTAAACCACCTGAATCCGTCCTCTGAACACATGAACAGGTTTTACTGACTTCCTGAGATGTTAACACAACATGAAGAAACTCATTAAACCGTTTATGAGATGAGAGTAAAATCCTGGTTTTACTGGAACATTTCAACAATGTAGAAGCTTTAAAAATCTAAAGACAACGCTAAACACAGCACTGTAAAACCTAAAGAGAAAACAAAGTGCAATAAATGAAAATCAATAAAACGTCTTGGTCATTTGAAATCCAGGTTTCTATGAACTTTAGGTGTTTCTACAGTAAGGCAGAGCGCTGGGGCTGAATGTGGCTGGTGTTTCACCGTTCCTCAAGATTTCATTTTCTTCTTTTTATTACAACTCCACCGATGCTGCTGACTTTAAACACCAGCTGTAAGCCTGGGGAACCACTGATCGATACCGCCTTAAAAGATTACAACAAAGCCTCTCTGCTTGGAAAAGATGGATGACTCAGGTCCTAAAGTATGAACAGTTTTATCATATCAAAAATACGAAGCAGGTACCAGATCCTGACCTCAGTAAACGCGGAGAAAAAGTCGAGTTTCAGACATTTCTGAGTGTTTTCAGCTGAGTTCATCAGAGGCTTTCCCCTTTCAAATAGTTCAAGATTCCTCTGTTCTCCTGAAACATCAACAGCTTCACTCTGACGCCACGCTTCTCTATTTCCTTTCATTTCAGTTTTAACAATGCAGCATCCATAATTAAATCACATGCCATATCTTCCACACATGTAGCTTAATGTTGCAACAATTCCAGAATAATATTACTTAACCAATGCAAACGCTTTGTCTGCACCGATGAAAGCTGACTCACCTCTGCATTCTGAGGGCTTAAATTTACTGTACATGAGATAATTTCTGATTAATTTTGCAAATAAATATCTGGTGTGGTGTCATGGAAATAGTAACATGTTTCACAATATCAGTGAATAGTTATACTATAATATTATTATTACTGCTTCATTATGGGTTGGTAGATTTTCTTGTCTTGCGGTGAGAGTCGGTTTGTAATCATTTTGTTTATGTAATATAATTTATGTGTTGGTTCTTTAGCACATATACAACATCACAGCAAATTTCTGATAATTATTGAGTCAGTAAGCAATATATTTCATTAAATTGATATAAAATAAATTTTAATAACTTTTTCCTACTCCTTTCAAACAGAGAAGTAATGGTAAGCTAATTATTTTGTTCTTGGTTTTGGACGACATGTTTTCTTTTGTCCCACTGATTTGTTTTCTTGTTTTTAAAAGCTTGTTTGAAATAAATAAAAACTACATATGTTAGTTTATTGTGTAAAGCACTTGATCAATATGTCAGCATGGGTTGCAGTACATGAAACGTTGTGATAACTACTGTCAGGTCAAGGAGCTCCAGCAGATTTTTGTTTATAAATTCCTAATTTGCTGCAGATGGCAAGAGGCTGCACAAAAGCACACGTCAAATAAGATATGCTAGCGTTTGGCTTTTGTGGGACATAAACTGATAAATATCAGGCAGACAAGCAGGAAAGCCGCAGAATGGAGGAGCTGTCAGCTACAGTAGCCAACCAGCAGCCGTGTTGACAGGCCTCTTTACCTCCATCATCCCTCCATCCTGCTGCTCTGCTCCATCCATCATCCTGCTCACCAGGGCTTTCCCATCAACTGCTGCAGATAAAACACACACACACACACACACTGTTAGCATTATGTTTTACGCCGGGGGCCTGTGTGTCAGACAGGATGTTTCGATACAATCATCAAGACAGATTCGACCCATAATGCATTGGGGCAGGTAGATAAGTGTGCTAAGATGTGAAACTCTCCACATTCTGGAGATTTTCTTTTGTTTTGACAACAAAGTTTCACTTTGTTGAACTTTTTGTTTGTTTGGGGAAGAATCTCCAGCAGCTTTTAGGAAAAGTCACTCCAGAAATGATCACATTCATGTTCAAATGAAAAAAGAATCCCTGCAGATATTCAAATAAAACTGATAAAAAAGAACATTGTCTTAAAGCCGCCTCCTCTTCTAGGTAAAGTAGAGCCACATCAGAACCGGCCTCCGTAAGACGTCCATGTGATTTTCCTTCTCTGAGCCAAACCTGAAATGTTGCAGAAGCACAATCAGCCTCCAGGTGATGAATTGCAGATTGCTGCTTTATTCTGCTGAATTATTCACTCCCTTCGGCACATTCAAGGTGTTGCCAAAAGAAAACCGAACTGTGCTGTCAGAGGACAGTGAGGGGATATCTATCAAACTCCAGAAGGCGGCAAAGAAAATCCTCCAAGAAGTTATAGAGAGGGAGGAAAAAGGAGCATGTTAAAATGAAATTTGGTTTGGTGGATAAAAGGAACAATGCTTCTGCAATAAGATCTTTCCTTCCATAGTTTTTTTAAATTAGTACTTGACTTTTTCTTGGACTTCCTGCTCTTGTTTTCATTGTCCCAACATTCTCCTCTTTGTTCTGAAGGAGCTTTCAGCGCAAGTCACATCAGGGGAAGTCATTAACGGATTTGTTTGAGGAACTGATGATGGGTCATGACTTTCGATGACTCTGGGGCCCTGGAGCCAAAACAGCAGCAGGGCTCTTCGGTTTTATCTCCTCAAAGTTCAGCTGCAAACATGGAAACACTAAGAGCTCTGATCCCAGCTGACGCCTCTTGCAGGAAAACGTCTCATCCCAGGGCTTAAAACCATCACTTTATGAAAGAAAGTCTAAGCTAATGCAAAACAACAAGATATTCCTCGTGTAAAACATAAATATGCAAATTATAGTCGTAAATGGTAATGCAGGGTTAACTGCCAAAACTACTAATAAATTGCAAACACAACATTTAATTTTAATTCTTTTAAGTGCAACCAGTTTTTTTTTTTTTTCTGGACTGAATGTGGTGCATTAAATTTTATGTGTTTAATTTTTATGCTCGTACTTCCAGCAGATGGTCAGTGGAGTCAAAGGTCAACGGTTTTCTCTCGGACAAGCTGATGCTTATTCAGCTTCTTCCTTCTTTGATCAGTTTGTCCCTGATATTCAACAGGATGGAAATGATTCACCTGCCATCAGTCTCCATTTATCTGGCTGCAGTGACGGCACTGGACTGGCATTAGAGAGAAATGTCTTCATTTAAAATGTGGTTAGACTAAACCACCTGCCAGATGTTGGGCATACTGGATGCAGTAGATGCTTTTCTTTGCTTGGATTGCTCTGTCCTGTCTGGACTACGGCCTTTATGTCTCCAGGTGATTCCTGTTCTGCGCGTCATGCAGTCATGTTGACCTCCTGGGCCTGTATGTTGGCATTTTACCAAGAACAGGAGGAGCAGACGCCTCTGTGGTTGTTTTATTAGTTTTGTTCATCTTTAACAAAACTTTCTCTAAGCTCAGTTCAGCCAGCCGAACATGAGACTCTAGAGAAAATGCTAGTAAAAAGTAACCTTTTTGTTGAGTCTGATTGAGAATCTGGTGACTGGAGTTCAGCGAAGTCTGGACAATGCATTGTCTCATTGAAGACACCATTTCATACCAGATTTGGACTGTGAGTATAAGATGTTGCTGCATGTAGGTTTCACATGAATGCCTTATATTCCTAAAGGGATGAACAAAGACAGCAACAATACTTACTGTAAGTTGGCTGTCATATTTGAACAGTGCGCCATTGACACCAAGGTGCCCAAAGAGCGCCAAGAAGAAGGCAGCACCAGCCTGAATTTAACACGAAAGTCTGACCCTGCTGCTGTTGAAGATAAAATCCTAAAACTAATTTCAGCTTCAGCTTCCTGTCCTTGGCTGATCAGAGAGCTTACAGTCACCTTCTTCAAGACTCTGATGGTTTATCTTAAACTGTGAGGAATTATAGAAGCTGCTTCCAGTTTCCAGTCTCTGCCTCTTCGTGTCTTCTCCTCTGCCTTGGTGCTAAATGTGTTGCTCTGTGTGTTTTCCTGTGTCACTGGGATTAATGGGAGCAAGTCATGCGTAAATATGAACTGACTCTGACTTCATGGAAGGTTATAGCTGCTGTCTGCATGCTAAAGAAGACACACGGCAGGAAAATAAACTCCAAGCACGTACGTAACGTACACACATTCCCTCCAGAGTGGGATCAAAGTTCCTCACGAGCGGCTTTCAACCTCAACCCTCAGCAACATGTTTACGCAAAGAAAAACTCTTCATTTCATGTCGGCGTGAATGAGACGTGATCTACCCAGTAGAAGCTGCTGTCTGCCTGATGCAGGCTGAGTTTCAGAGAAACAAACTGAAAAAAGAAGTCAATGACAAGAAGCAATGCTGTATCAATCAATCAATCAATCAATCAAAGTTTATTTGTAGAGCACATTTCAAAGAGCTTTACATCATAACAAACCCAAAAACACAGAGTCATGCAACATAGAATCAACAATCAATACATCACATTAAGTCAGTGCCATTGTTAAATTTGTAACTGGTTAAGCTTTAAATACTCTAACCAGGTGGGTTTTAAAGGCTCTCAGTGTTTCAGCTGCTTTACAGTTTTCTGGAAGTTTGTTCCAGATTTGTGGTGCATAGAAGCTGAATGCTGCTTCTCCTCGTTTGGTTCTGGTTCTGGGGATGCAGGATTGAACCTTGGGGTTCCCCACATGTGACCTTTGACCTCTGTGACGAGAAGTTTCCAATTGAAACAAAGAAATCCCTGTTCTTTATGTAAGATTCAAACCAGTTGAGCACTGGGCCGGAGAGTCCGACCCAACTCTCCAGTGGGTTCAGTAAAACGTCATGGTAGTTATTTTATTCCCTCAGTTTCGATTGTTCTGTCTGATGTGCCATCTGTAAGTCAAAATGAAGAGAAATCATTTAGGCTTTGTATCCTGTCTTAAATGGAAAAGACAGGATACATTGTTTGAAGTAATACTTTATTTGATGGGGTGTTCATAGAGTGACTTGACATTAACCAAAAAATTATAACTGGTCACAAATGTCGTAACAGGAACATTTTAAAATGTTATTTAACTTTATGTGTTAAGATATCATCAACCTGTCATTTGCTATTAAATATTTAGTTTTGAACTGTGACACTTATAAATTAACAACATGGGGAAAATATTACTTCAAAAAATTATTTTTATCTTTTATTTTATGACAGTCTAAATAATGCAGATTATTGCTGCTAACTTTTGACTGTTTAAGTTTGCAAACACAAAATGTGAGGACATTTTTCAGTGTCTCACAATAATAATGTGACAAAGACAATCAGAAGGAGGCGGCTCACATGGAGCAGAGTAGATTCTCCCTCTGAGTCAGAGGATTCACGTATCTCCATGTCTTGTTCCTGAGTGACGGCAGGATAAAGCAGGAGATGTAGAGAAATCGAAACTTCCTCTGCTGTGATGAGATTGTTGCTCTGGTCTGTTGTGGTGAGGAAGGACTGGAGCAGAAATGTTTACATCTAAATTCAGGCCCACACATAACGTCGTGAAATATGGATCATGACAAAAAGATCCTGTATGCGAGCCGCTGAAATAAGGTTTGTCCTGCGAGGTGATGGAGTTCAGCCTTAAGGATAAAACTCTCCACAGGAAGTCGTTCTGTTTCTCCTCTGCTTGAAAAGGAGTCTGTTAGTAAATCTGAACATTGAGTCTTCAGGCTGTTTCCAACAAAATCAGGAACAGACGTCTTAGATTCAAAATCGTATCAATTTGTTTGGAGAAACATGAACTGGATCAAGGATTAGGGAAGAGAAGATGGAGAGATTAGGGAGGAGAGTGTGACGACTGGAAGGACGTGCTTCCATACTTTGGTTTCCACAACCTATAATAGAGTATGTGTGGCTTTTTTCTCAAAACTGATGTACCTCATCAGTTCCCTTATAGTTTTGAAAAAGTTAGACCTTATTTTTGGACAGTGATTCTCACAATTAATGATTTGATTTAGGGATCTAAAAACAGAAGGGTTTAGAAATTCTGCCAGTCACAAACTGGAGACAATAATCAGGATTTTTAAGGCATATTTTCCAGCATTTTTTGATAAAGTGATTTATAGATGTATTTCTAAACAGTGCAGGTATTCAAAAATATTATTTTAAATTCCCATCACACAAAAACAGGCTATACTTTTGTGACAATTCAAAGAAAATAGTAAAAACTTAAAATGAAAGCGACAGATGACCAACACATGCCCTGTCCTTCACTTTGCATCCTAAATCACGTCTGTTTCTATTATTATTCATCCATTTTTTAACAAGTTTATTAATCTTTGATGAAGGCTCAACAAAAACTAATTAACCTTGAGGCTTTTCTGGAAAATAAAATGTACAAATCCAATAAACAGATTACAACACAGGCACTAGTCAGTAGATAACCTCGTCTACTGAAAGTTGGAGTCTTTTTAAATCTTTACAGCAAAACATTGTAAATAAAACGCAAGCAGAGTTTGTAGCTTATTTTAAAACACTGAAACTAACCAGTTTTTTTTTAAACCTTGAAAACATTCATAAATAAATGTTTATTCATGGCCTTCCAGCTCCGGCACGACTGTCTGAAACCTGCAGTTTTACATGCGTGATATGAAACTATGCATGTGAAAATGCCTTCCAGACCTCTTAGGTTCAAAGACGGAGAAGCAGCATTCGACTTCTATCCACCACAAATCTGGAAGAAACTTCCAGAAAACTGGAAGTTTTTGGATGTTGTTGTTGTGGAAAGAATTTTTTCTCCCTGTAAGCAGGAGACGACTGACGGATAATTAAAGCAACTGAAAGCCTATATGGTTCTATTTGCACTAAATCTGTGTAAAGCAGGTTTTTCTGTGGTACTTAAAGGGGAGAAAAGACCTAAATGTTTCTGTCCGTGCCTCTAAAAGCCTTCCTCTGCCCATCGTCATCGATCGGCCTCTGAATCTCTGCCTCGGTTTGCTCTTGAGTCATTTTCCTGTCAAGGCCCAGTCTGTAGGAGTCGGGTTCTTCTCTGCCTCTCTAGTGTAATTACAGCTGCCTGGATGTAAGATGCTTTAATGCACATCTATCTAAAGCTCTGCTGATCTGATCCCATTACAGTGACCATTAACATCAACGCCTGACAGATCGTCCCTGCAGTTCTGACGGGGCTGCAGCTACAACAGATCGGTGGTGACATACTGAACCTGAGAGCAGTAAAGGTTTGGATCAGCATACAGTGCCGTTCCCCTGAGGTTTAGCAGAGAAACAGATGGATGGAAGAGAATCAACAGAAGGCTGAAGGTCTGATGTTTGTTTAGGACCAGCAGAGGATTTTATTTTCCGCAGAATCGACTGCTTGTTTGTTCTGTAGAAAACAAACAGAATTTTGATGATTCTTTACTTTCATTGGTTCCCTCTGCAAGGAGACCAGTGGACTTACACATTCAGATGAGGTGAAAATAAAACAGAATTTAAAGATATGAACAGTCATAAAAGAACATAAAGTTCCTTTCTGTGCCTTCGGGTCGGACCTGCAGCCGGGCCGAGCGCCATAGACTCCTCTTCTGCAATTACTCCTCTGGAATAATTGCAGAATGTGATTTTGTCTTGATAAAAAGAGCACTGGTGTCCCTGGAACGTTAAAGTCTCTCCTGGCCGTTTCTGCATTAATGAGATTCACCAGAGCAGTGATGCAACCCGACTGCAGGGGGAATTAAATACACAAAGGGTAATCAGGGAACACGAGACACAGCTGGGAGCAATCAGGGGCAGAAGAGACAACACAGGAACTAAAAACCAAATCCTCACAAAGGTACGACGCTGCTGTGAATGAAACAAAAATATTCAAAGATTTTATGGATAGTTTTTAAGCAATCCACTGGATTAGGCACTAAACAGGACTAGTGGTAGCTCTCTTCTTCTGTTCTCCGTGTCCCAAACAATCACAGGCAGAGAAACTCGAAAAGCAATCAGGAAGCAGGCAGACACGACGGTCAGGAGGCAGGAAACGGGTCAAGTACGCAACCAGGACGTCGGACACAGAACGCTCAAACACTCTGACAGAGATTTACGGCATAGGCCAGATTTATGACCAAGCAATCAGCAATCAGTGGTCAGCAGGGGCAGGAGGGGCAGAGCAGTGGAGCATCATGGGATTGGGCAGGAACAAGGGAGATCATGACATTAAAAAAAAAAAAAACTGCAAATAACTCCACTAGTAACTTCATAACCTCTGAAAAAACACACAAGCCAACACTGATTTGGCAAAGCTCCACATATAACACACCTCACTGATGTTGTTCTGTCTCTAAAGGTGTTTTCACACCTGCAGTTTGGAGATCAAAACTGCATCACTGTTACATTTTCAGCTGGTGTGTTTCTCTTTCACACTACACGGTGAAACAAATAATGTTTGAGCAACCTGTTCCCCTCCTCGCCTGTGGGGGCGCTGTACAGAAAACACCAAAGGAAATGACATAAAAACCTCTGAGTGCAACTTCCTATTTCACAAAATGTAAACAAAAATGGAGTAGCGTCAGATTTTAGCAATTGGAGGATTTCTCTTTTGTCTTTGGTAGAAGACAATGAGTAGTAGTAGTCTCGTGGGTTTGTTTTGGTTGTATTTACCCAGAATTCCTTGCGTTATAGTCCACTTCCAGCTTTTGGAGCGCTCTCTGTTCTAATTGGTGTTCATTGAGACTGAAGTTTTTAGGTGGACCAAACTTCGATTCCACATTCAAACCTTCACAAACAAACTGGACTTTCAAGGTAAACGGACCAGAATCTGATTAAAGTGAACGAAAGAGGACTAGTGTGAATGCATCCTAAGTCTCTAGCAGAGATTCTAGCTCTTAGTGGAACTGGTGAGAATATTTCACTGTTTTTTTTTCACACCACAGGAAGTGCAGCAGCTTTCTGGGTCATAGCATCCTGCTTTAACCGACTCTCCAGAAAACTGTCCCTGAACAAGCAATTAACAGACCGCTCACTGAGACCTGACCTCAGCGGAGCTGCCTCCACAGCCGGGTCTGTTGGTACAGATATACATTTATGGATGTGTGAAAAGTCTGCTCTCCCCAGCGAGACTTCATGTGTGAAAGTGTGTGAACTGTCATGCAGGTGTTATCAGCAGTGACATTACGGCGCGTCCCGCTGTGAGGGGATCAGGAAGGGAGACCGATGCGGCACGCAGTTGACTGACACAGTTAGACTTTGACATGTGTAAGAGCAGCGGCAGTGTGACGGAAATAAATTCAACCTCAGATTAAACACTTATTTATCAAGATTAAAAATCCTGCAAGCGGTCAACACTGCACTAAGGCGGATAAATGTAAAAGTTTTCGTCCTGATCTGCACTGCGGCTGCCTCATCAGACCCGCGTTTCTATCACTGTTTCTGCAGACAAAAGGCACAAAGTCTACATGTCTGCTGCCGATCTGCTCGTTTTATGATTCATCAACTGAAACAGAAGTGACACAATCCTGTTTTTTTTATCTCTCTAACTGAATGAATGAATTTCTCCAATAAAAATGAAGACTGCATGTCTCTCAACTGGACTCAGATGTACATCTACAGAACCGTTCAATAAATCAGAATATCATTAAAAAATCAATTTATTTCAGAAACTTCATCACAAAGTGAAACATTACACAAATTTATTACACAGATGGATACTTGAAAGACTTTCTGTTTTAATCATGATTTTCTGCTTAAAACATTATGACATTTAAAATTATAATATTACCGCAGACTAAAAAAAAAAAAATAAAAAGAAATGTGGGTTTAATGAAAAATATGTTTAAAGTTTATCTTCAAAAGGTGCTTTGATCTGACAAACGGCCCTCATCTGGACGTAGATTCTAATTTATTGTAGATGAATGTATATAAAAACACTAAATAGAAGCTTATTTATTCAATTTTGAACTTGATTAAAGCATTTGAATGTTTTAATTATGTCTTAATAAATTCCATACTCTTCAATGAAACAAAAAAAACTATTTGCAGTGTTTTTTGGCTGATCTCGCTGTTTTTCATTAAAATTGAAAAGTTGTTTAGGATCTAATCTTGTATATAAAGTGTAATGCGCCAGCCTGTTTCCATGAACATCTCAGTCTTTATTAGTTTAAGATCTGACCTTTTGTTTTCCATCTTAAATGACCTTTTCAACAGTTTCTTTGAGTCCTGACGTCTCTCCAGATCAACCTGCTGATTTCTTTTCCTTTCATGGCGTCGGCCACCATCTGCGTTATGAATCCTGTGACCAGACAGGAAGGCCGTACTTCTGCATGAACCCCATGCTGTTCAGCAGCAGCGAAGCAGTTCAGTTGTCCACAGAGTCCTCCTGGTGAGCTGCTTATAGCAGCAGCGTACCGCCACACAGCGAGAGGCCGCAGTGGAAAACAAACAGAGATAAAATCCTGACAAGAGGAAACCGCATCGATTGAAACTAAAAGAAAAAAAAAACAAGCATCTATTTTTAAGGAAAAGCCATGATTATGACCTGATGCCTCTGCAGCAAGAGAAACATCAGTTAGTATCAAAGCCTTTCCTCTGCAAAGGTGGTAATCTCTAAAGCTCAGAGGTAATTTGCTTGATGGGCGTTTGGTGCCAGTAGGTGACAGAAAGAGCTTTACTGAAGGTGTTGATCACGTTTCATTCTAACAGATTACAAGTTCAGACTTCACATTTTGACTCCTTCCTCCTACAGGAACTCAGAACGACAGTGAAACATTCCTCGCGGCTGTTTGACATGCAAAATGAAATTAATGATTTATTGGTATCACTGCTGACCTTTCACCTAACGAGCGTTGCAGAAAGTTCAGTTCTTTTGTGACCAGCCATGATAAACGGGTAAAGATAATGGACAGACGGTTCATTCACACTGTCAATAAGTACGATAATGTGACAAAACGTCTAAATGTTTCAGATTCTCAGACAAATAGCACGATATATCATTTTCAGATCATGACTTTAGCTATGCAGTTGTTGAATTAGCTTTCAGTGACTGCTAGGTCAGACACAGGTTATGAGTGAACCAGCCATAGGGGGCGCTAAAGAGTTGTAGCAGAAGGTTGTTTGACATCCATATTTTGACACTTAAACGCACAAAAAATACAGGCTGGTTTAGAGGAGAAAATGAGACTTTCAGCTGCTTCCATTCACTGCTGCTACACAATCACTGCATGGTTTGCTGACAGAAACCAGACATTTCTACGCTTACATAAGCAAGCCAGAAATTTACCAAATATTATCAAAACATGCTGTTTCCTTTACTTTACAAGCTGTAAGTTTCAAATCTGGTAGAAGTGGAGGAGAACAATTCTGGACATATGATAGAAATCTTTAGTTAGGAGTTCATGTTTAAACAGAGACTCTGAAATCACTTTATCTGTTTGTGTTAAATACAGACCGAGTTTGGAGTTTCATATGGAACAGCCTTTACTACGTGTTGGAAACCACGTTATTGTGATGTTTTATTGGAAAATATTGCACATTTTTCTCAGTTCTGTCTTCTCATGCGTATCTGCTCTCTGATCTTAAGGGCGATATTTGGGTCATGTGTGTTTTTGTCATGAATTGTGGAGTCGTAGTGGTGAGGATAGACACGGTGGACCCAGGTGGTCGTGTGAAATGATGATTTTAATGATAATCACAAAGATGAGTAGAAATCCAGGCAGCACAGGCAAACGATGAGGCTAAGCACTCAGACACACTGTTAGGACTGGCAACGAGGCAAAGACAACGACATTTAACATGACCAGGATCCAGCACACAGGTGGGATTAAATACACAATCTAATCAGGAAACACGAGACACAGCTGGGAGCAATCAGGGGCAGACGAGACGAAACAGGAACTAAACTGACACGGAAAACCAAATCTCCACAGTTTTACTTGCATGCAGCAGTGTATTCATGACACTTGGAATATTTTTGCAGCTCTATTGACTATAATAAGCAACAAAAAGGGAAAAGAAATCAAGCAAATGATGGCACATCCTCCTGAGTGAGATGTCTTTTATTGCTGTTACGTGAGCAGACAGAGAAGTGAAAGTTTTAGTGTTGTGAACTTTTAAATTTCTAAATGACAGCAAAAAGACTTAAGAGGTTAATAAAGAACTTCCATACTTACTGCTTTAATGCCTTGACCTTTATTTCTATGCCTTCCTTAATGCCACAGCCTCGCAGTGTCTTTTAAATGATTACATATTGTGATCATAGTTTGCTGCTGCATGTGCAGCTGCTCACCAATGTGCTTAACTGTTAGCAGAAGCTGAATGTGTGCAGAATTATGTGGCTTATTTCATTTTTTATTCATAAATCAAGTTAACTTGACGTTAGTCTGAAATCACTGCCTAAACCTTCTTGTAACCCACATAAAATGGGAATGTCTCTTTAAGAAACAGAGATTAGGGAAGCTAGTCTACCTGGCCTTTTTTTGTTACTGTTATTCCTATGGTTGATGTCTTTCTTTAACTTTATTTTGTTATTTTCTTATATTTATTGTTTTATTACATTGTTGTACTGGTTCACCTTGCCAAAAGAACAATAAAGTTTTAAAAAAAAAAGTCTACCTAGCCAATAGGAAGTTTAGTGTCTAGTGCGTGTCAACCAATCAGAATACAGACTGCCGCTGTAGGCCCCGCCCTTCTTCCCGTGTCTATAGCAAGTTTGTGTGAGGAAGAGATCCGCCATGAGGAGGAGGAGGAGGCAGCTAAGCTGTGCAGCGTCAGAGTCCGGAAAAAGTAACAGATACGAACTTGAAACAAACCCTTGTGCAGACAGAATCGCTGTTTATCGTCCGACTTCTGAGCTGGAAGTTGTTGAAGTGAGTAAACTTCAGTTTTTCTGCCGAGCTGTTAGCGCTGCCTCGTTAGCCTCGTTAGCCTCGTTAGCTCTTATTAGCTATTCGTTCCTGGAAGTTCGTCTGGTTCTCCGTTCAGCTGAAATGCCCCGTTTCCGGACTGAGAGCCACCATATTGTTGTCCCAAACGTGTCGCCTTGAGATCGGTCAGGTTCTTTTTCTATGCTGGTTTCCTCCTGTGACTTTGACTGAGCCGTCCCACCTGGAGCCCTGCGGCACCCTGCGGTGCGGTCGGCCTGCATCCCTCACAGCTTCACACCCAGAGGGTTATTGGTGAGACACTGGCCGACATTGTTTGCTTATTGTTTCATCCTGGAATCTTGGACCAGTTTATATTCGGGACATTATAACAAACTGCTGTGTAGGAAATTCTCCTCATGTGAACGGAGTCGAACCAGAATTGGAACTGAAATTGATTGATCTGTTTATTACGAGTTAGAGTTCAGATCACCAGGGTGAACCCAACAGATATAAAACTCAGAATTAGCACTTGGCCAAGTATTATTATTATTTCTTGTATGTAATTTTATTTTCTTAATTGTGTGTTTTGTACAACAGTTTGAGAACTTTATGGTTTATGTCACTAAAGCCAGTTGTTCTTTAAATTCATCCAACTGCCTCTGTGTGTCGTTTAGACCCCCCACTGAGCTCCTGTAGCCGGACCTATCGGCCCCTTCATCTAAAACATATAATACCCTTCTCTACTGTGTTACGTTTTCATAAAGTTTCAGTGTTTTTGTTTTTCGTGCTCCTTCCTCTTGACTAAAGTCAAAGCCGCTTCAGAGGCGTTTTTATTTGTCTGCGCTTCATTTGTGGCCCCCCTCGCCCGCCGCTGATCCTCAGCTCCTCTGGGAGTTCGTTGAAGGACAGAATCTCTTCCCCCAGCAGGCGAAATGAATTCATATAACAGGGCAGAAACCTTTAAACAATGCTGCTCTCCCCCGTGTCTCTGCTGAAGTGGCGGCTCAGCGCAGCGGCTGCATCTCAATTCAGATTTCACACCTTTTCATTGCTCCTCCAACGCTCTGATCCACAGTTAGTGCCTCCAAAAGCCTGTGGAGGAAAGGGAGTTAGCTCTGCTTCGAGTAGAATAACCTGCTGTTTTCACCAATTGTGTGAAACAAAGAGGTTAATAAGGATAAAAAGGAGTAAACAAAGCATCTTTTATATAAAAAAAATACTGGCACAGGGCAGTTTGCATTAATTTATGATAATTAATTAGTCTCAAAAGGTCCAACAATGTGAGAAAATGTTGCCTTTATTGTCAAAATGGGGAGCAGACGAAGTCCCAGATGGACGGTTATAGTCGGGAGTCGATGCAATGAAAAACTAATTTAATGAAAAGAAATGACGTTGACCATGAGGCTGACTGGAAACCAGTTAGACCAGGAACAGTTCTGTCAGCGCAAATCATGAGACTAATTAAATAGAAAATATGAATGCAAACTGGTTCTTAGTCTTACATCAGTTTTTTTCTTCACAGTTCAGATGAACGTGGACTGAATCCAAAGAACGTCTCGGTTCAAGCAGTTTTCAGCTGGACTGGTTCAACCTAACAAATCCTTCCCCTCGTCCCTGAAGGCACCGGCACTAAAAGCTGAGAGTGTGTTTGGTTGTGAAATGTTCTCAACTCAAAGTTTGCCTTTACAGAAACGGTTTTCCGCAGCAGTTTGACGTCTCTAAAGTTGTTTTTTTTCCTTCCTCTGTTGCAGTTTTTCCCTTTCGTCCTGAACATTTCTGTTCATGTTCTGTTTTAAACAACATTATTCAAACAAAAGCAGGAAGTAATTTTTTCTCGTGCAGCTACTCCTCGGCCCGTTGCCTCCTGAGTGCCGATCCGTGCTCGGCTCCGGCCTGATGAGATCAGGGAGATAAATCCTCAACCGCGGCGCTAAGTAGCGGCTCAGCTGCTCCAACAGGAACAGAGCTGGACGGTTGAACTGAAGAGAACCTTTTCTTCCAGTCCGAGTGTGAACAGCCTCCTGCCATCCTGTTTTAATCTGAAGAGGGGAGAACAACAATCACTCAGCAGTCCCTGAGCTGATCGGTTTCCTCGCCTGATGCTCTTTCAGCGAAAATGAGCAGCTCTCCAGAAAGCCTTTCCAGGTCTCGTTGTGTCCTTCCTGTGAGCGTGCTTGATGACAAACCTCCAGTGTGGAACATTTTAAAGGTTTGCAAACATTTAGTTTGGCAGCTAAATGTGGATTTCTGGAGCTGGGATGTTTGAGCAGCTCCAGCTCTGAGCGTTCCTCCAGGTTCTGCTTCAACTCTGGACTGAAAGACGGTGAGTAAAATATTCCCTTACCTTGTTGACACTTTATCAATCGCTGCTAATAATTTTCATGGCTTCTTTTATAACGTCCGTTAGCTGGAGGCACTTTATGTTTATTTCTATAGTCATTCATACCGAGGGCCGTCCAAAGCACTTTACAAGACATCAGAGGGAAGGCATTAAAATAAAAACTAGTTTATGTCCTAATATTTATGCATTGTCATTAAATTTGGTACAGAAGGACCTTGGCAGACGTGCTGGATTCTGCCTGCTGGAGCCAAACTGCTGTGGCTGGAGGCAGCATGATGCTGCGGGCCGCATTCCTACCTGGAAACCAGGTTTCTTTAAAAAATGAGGCGTTTTATTTTGGGTCAGTAAGTGGTCAGAGAGGAGGAGGAGGAAAACATGGAGGTCATTTTAATTCAGTACAGCACACACAGTGAGCTCTGCTGCTGAAAGCACAGATACTTTATTTACATGTGCAGGGGACGAGCAAACCGTCCAACAGAATGAGGTTCATTAGCTCTAATCCAGTCACAACGTCTGAATTTTAATGCACTGAAACTGGTATTTTCAGGAAGCTTTTGATGGAACATTGTGTTGTTTTTTTGGTGGTCGTCATAAGCATACGGAGCTCCAGAGCTGCTCGTGTCTCACTTACAGCTGAGCTGATAACTTCATGTTTAGCTGCTGAGCAGAAACGCATCAGGATGAAATATCTGCTGCTTTGTTTTACAGGTTTTAACTGATGTAGAAATGTGGAAGAGATGAAAAATACAGGTTTTTATTGCTGTTAACAAATGATCCCAAGTGAAAAGGATACATTTCTGAGCTCAAACAAACTCCTGCAGGGTCTGAAGTGTGAACTGTTCATTTTTCCTAACATTATGCCAGGAATTCATCGTAAGGCATCAGTGTAGCAGGTACGACGTTGTAAATGGATCTGATTTACAGTCCTGCTGCAGAAAACCCTCCTCCACCCTCAATAAGCTCGGCTGACATTTTAACCGCCATGTTGATGATGATGAGCAACCTGACAGCCTCGTCTCATGAGTCTGTAAAAACAGAACGTAGATCAAACTGCAGCGTCAGCCGCTGCAGGTGATCTAGAACCAGACAAACATTTTATTGTTCATGAGTGACGACGCTGGCAGGAGGAGCAGCAGCATGCTGCAGCTCAAACTGTGAAATATTCAGTGCTGCTGCAAAGTGCCGCACTTGTACAACATTTGTTCAAATAAGGAGAGTTTGAATAATGCAGAGAGGAGGAGACAAACAGAAGTTTATCGTGTTTCACACCACAGAGCTAAACAAAGATTCATGACGTCCTGATGGAGGGATTCTTCACTGAGTGGATCCAGCAGAAAACAAAGGAGGAGGACAATAAAAATCACAACCAGCAGGACATTTTTAATTAAGAGGAGAGAATATTTAAAAAGGATGCATAAAAATATCCTGCTGAGTCTCTGAAGCGTGAGAACAAAGACAGGAAGAAAGAAGGTTTTAAAGAAGTGCTGCTCTGTGTCTTTATAGAACATAAACATGTATTAATATAACTTTACTACAGCACAGAACAAAATGTAAATGACAGTACAAACCTAAAACAGATCTGATGACGTTTGTAATGACTTTATTATGCATGTATGTTCAGGAACTTTGAAGTTATTTCAGTTTAGTGGATCCAGGAAACGGATACAATTCAACAAGGAGTGAAAGTGACATGCATGTTTTAGCGGCTAAACCTGTAAATAAGGAAATGAGTGTTAAGTTCTAGAAAGTGAACCGCAACGTTTGAAAAGTGACCTTTAAGCTCCAGGAAAGCAAACTTTCAGTTCTGATATAGGGAGTAAACTTGAAGTAATCGTTGAGTTATCAAAATGTTACTTGCAGGTTTTGTTAAAGTAACATCTACGTAAGTTCAGATAACCTGTCAGTTCCAGGAAACGTCTTAAATTGACCAGCAGCTCATGAACAGCAGCTCCTCTTCTGAGGCGAGATTCTGGAGGAGCAAAGTATCGGATCTACAGCGATCCAGACGGTAACATGTGTAACAAGAATCAGTTAAGTTCTGTCAAGCTTCTGATTTTATAGATTAATCTTTGAACTTGGTGGACATTAATCTGTATGTTCAGGGAAAATAGCCTCAGCGTTTTATGAAATAAGTGGACGGTTTTTGTGGTTGTTTTGGGACAATAACTCATAAAACTCAGAATGTAACATTTAGTTTTTGTAAAAGTTCTGAATTTTCAGTGATATGAAGAAAATGTGAAAAAGAAAACATCTGATTAGCTTTGCAGCGTTTGTGGACTCATTCACCAAGCATTTGTTTTCAAAGAAGAGAAAAAGAGCAGCAGTGATGGGAGGAAGCTGCTCTGTAAGAAAAGAAGTTAAAGGCTTGAGAGCAGCAGAAATAAATCCTGCTTCTGTCTGGGACGTAATCTGTTTATCAGTTTCTGGTAACACCGATCCGTACGGAAGCACAACACAAACAAATGGACCTGATATGTTTCTGAAATGTTCTTCTTGCAGAATAGATGAATATTCAGCTGAAGGAGGGAAGACTTTCCAGAATCTATTTTCATAATTTGACACCCAGAAATGGAAACGCTGAATGATTCATTAGGGACACGCAGTCGCCAAGAACATTTCCAGAAAACGTTTGACACTTTGAAACCTGAAGCTGCTCGATCAACGTCCTGGATCCGTTTCCTTCACCTTGTAGCAGCAGCGGCAGCGAGCCCAGGGCCCGGCGTGATCCGTCATTACCATAAATTAGTTTGAACATTTTGGGAGGCTTTCTCTCCAGGCCACTGGCCTGGTGCGAACAACACAGAGCTCAAGAGTTTTTATCTCAGACCAACAGACACAGAGCAGGCAGAATCTGAGCTAAATAAAGCAGGAAGCCTTTTAATGTATGCACAGGGAAAATTAGAGGATAAACTGATGCTGAAAATGAACACGAAGGCACTTTAGAGGTTATGTAAGTCCTGATATGTGAGGCGTTTGGATGTTATTCCCTCAGAATTAATTGTCTTTGTAAAATTGGTACAAATGTTAGTGTAAATCCCCTCTGACCTATTTACAGCAGAGACGCCGTAGCTTGAACTCCAGCTGACAGCCAAGGAAGTCGACTCCAACTTCTGTTTTAATGGACGTAAACATGGTGAATAAATTACTACAAAACACAACACTGATCTGCAACTAAACAGTAAGTATTAACTACATGTTCTTATGTTTTCTTTAGCTTCTTGTTGGCTCTCTCCCGTTGCTTCTCTTTTTAAGATTAGCTCCTCGTTTGCTCTGAAACTTCTTGGATTTCGCTGCACTATCAAAACATTGCAACACAAATCGGACTCAGCCTCTGGCCCTAACAGTATTTATGTTTTCCAGGGTCAAGACTCTTTCGATGTTCATGTTCACTGTATCCAATAAACTTGATGGACATTTGCTGGCGTCTCCATGAGGACCAGCAGCCTTCCTAGAACCAGGACCATCGTTAGGTTTCTCTTTTAATGCTACTTGTTTTGCAGATTGTTTAAAATTGACATTTTATATTTCTGCATGGTTGGTTTGAATATTTAAAATGTGTTAAAGGAGGGATAAATATAGTGGAAATTACCTTTTTAAGAGATGGGAGTGTGACCACGGCTCTGCAGGCCAGGAAACAGAACCCAGTAAGAGAACCGACGGACTGATGGACGCTGGAAGGCTTGATGCTTCAGGTTATCAATTTTATAAAATGTATGCAGGCTCCTCCTCTGGGACAGGGTGTGTGTGTGTGTGTGTGTGTGTGAGTTGAGGAAGGGAGACCTTGAATTAAATTCAGAGTTTTTTTGTGAATTGTTCTTTTTAAATGAACTGTTGTTAATCTAGACAATATAAATGAGTTGATGTTAGAGTTCAGCTGAGCTGCTGCTAATGCTGAGTCCAGGTTATATCAACAAGTAAAATTATATTCCTTCTGTAAGTGAATGAAATGTAGTCAGTGTTGACGGTTAAATATACCTCCTGTTTTACACCAGACAGTGAAGAAAATATGATTCAACCTGTGAAGACAGAAAATGAGCCTCACTGCCTGACTACTCCCTAAAATTAAAAAAACAAAAAAAAGTCAACTGGAAAAGAACACGTTGATTTAAAAAAGCAAAAATAAAGAAGAATGTAAGATGGAACAAATATCTATCTTTCCCGTCTCCTACCATGATGGCGCCGTCCCGGTGCGACACCTTTTCCATCAAAACACCCTCATTATGAAAAAGTACAAAGACGTAATTGGCGCTGATCAGAAAGCATGCGTCACAGGGATGCCTATCAATGAGACAGGTGGTCTCCATGGAGACGGACACGAAGTGGTTTCCGTCCTGATTGTCCTGTGGAAAGATCAGGAATAAGTGAAGAACAATGTTGCATCGTGTCTGAGGAGTTAAAGACTTTTAACTTCATCTTTATTATTAAACATCTTTACGTTTCGTCTTTTTTCAGCAGGTCAATCTGGCTGGATTATATTTTAATACACAGCACCAGGCTGACATCCTGTATTCGTGTCTCATTTTCAAACTTTGTGAGCGGTTTGGAGCGCAGGCTGACTCCGGTGTTCCTGTGCCCTGTCACATATTGTATGCAGAGAGAGTTTGTCTGAAAAGTTTCCAAAGTGCAGACAGAATAACTTCACCACAAATTGGCTCCAACCCTGCAGTTTTCACCGGTTAAGTGGAGAAACCTTTCTGTTTGACGGTTACACAAAATGCCCTGAAACTGTTTCTAAATGACGTTATCTTTATGTCCACAGACAGAAAAACACGGTTCCAGGGAGCTGCTATCCGTTTGATGTATTCTGTCTTTAAAAAATTAAGATCTTAGAGAAGAAAAGCAGCAGAGGTAGATCTACCATCCATTTTCTTTCACATATCTGCAGTTGCAGGATTTCTCTTTCGTCTTTGGTCAAAGACCACGAGCCATTTCTCCTGCTCGCTCTCACTTCTCATGTTTGTTTTTCGTAGTATTTACCCAGAATACCCGGCGCTATGGAGCACTTCCTGGTTTTGGAGCAGGTAGGAATAACTTTAACATTATCGGACAATCAAACTCTCATTCCCTCCTACAGAAAGCTCAACAATCAGGCCAAAGTTTCTGCAGAGTTTTCATCTAATCTGATTCTGGATCGGCTCAGAGGTCCAGAATAACTGGTGATGACAAAATCCCTTTGATTCAAGAGCTGCAGAGTTCAGGACTTTATGATTTCACACTTTAAACATCAGCAGATGCATCAAGTCATGAAGCTCCAGACCTGTGAGATGAAATCCTCATGTTACCACCGGCTGTCAGTGTTCACTCGTCATTGATAACAGAAACAGGAAACGCACAGACAGGAAGTGGAGCAACAGGAGGAAACATTAAGATAAATGTGATTGTTTCTCTCTGCATTTCTCAGAGCTTTTTATTTCCTGCAGGTCTTCGTGCCCTTCCGAGCCGGCAGGTCAGCAGTGTGTGTTGGGATTAATTCGACTTCGTCTGTCGCTGCTTCAGTCCTGAACTTAAAGACGTTCAACCTTCTTCCATCTGCAGGTTTCACCTCTCGATCCCCATCAAATATCTCTGCAGCTTCTCTTTTCTCCCGTTCTGTCAGCCTTTCCGCTCAATCATTGTCTTCATGACTTTTGCACTTTAATAAAAAATTAAAAAACTGAACCAGCTGACAGCTGCTTGTTTCTACCATTTCTAATTTAAGCAACGATTCAAACCTCCAATTTTCCTCATTTTCTTCAGGCAAAACAACAAATGATTCCTTTACAGCAGATGAAGCGCTGCGGTGAGTTCAGCTAATCGGCCGCCTGAAGCCACAGAAGTCGATTAGTTTTTTTTTTTTTTCTTGTTCAACATTCAGCCGAGGCTCAATTAACGAGGAAAAATTACAACAATGTTCATGAATCAGATCCTGTGAATAACTGCAGGTTGATGAAAGTTTTATTTGTGCTACTGAGGTTTAATAACATTGTATTGTCTGTATTTACATTGTGTCACGCCCTGCAAGTATTACTAATAAAAGTGAAGTAGAAATGTCCATATGCAGGTGGGAACATGCTAATTATGCATAATATGCCACCTATGTGACAGAAGGAATGAACTGAAATGGGTTCTTTAAAAGTGAACCTAATAAAACTCTGAGTGCTTCATTAGCAGATTACCTGTAGGAAATGCAGAATTATCACCCAGATGTAAATATTACATCACCAGACAATATTAAAGATTAAAATCAACAGAGAAGCTAAATGTTAAATTCTCTTTCCGGTTTATTTTATGGGATTTAATGAAGCAACAATGTTTGCTAAAGCAGAAAAATATATTTCAACATCTCTAAACGTGATCAATTCAAGCAGTTAACTCAATCCAAAGAAATAACTTCATTCATAAATCTTCATCCTTACCATTTCAGAGTTAGCCCTGTTATTAGAATATTTCCCTTAAATCTGAAAGATATGAAAGTGATGCATCAAAACGTCTTTCAGAAAAACCCAGGTGTGCTTGGAGATGTTGATTAGATTTCAACTTCAACAAATCATTTATGCACAATTGTAGGAAACGTGTTCCTCTGTCTTATGATATGAAAAATGGATAAATTTAGCAATAATCCAAGAAAAGATTCAGGGACAAAACAGAACCAGTTCAGTGTAGTTCTGCTCAAACGTGTCTGTCTGCTGTCTTCCAGCACGGAAACTTCTTCTCGTTACATTTATTTTAGTAAAATCAGTAAATCCTTGTGACAAGAGCTCCAAAATTCAGACACGAGTGTGAGCTGCTCGATATGACCTTTTTGGGTTGGTGCCACTTCCCTGCAGCCATCCGTCTCTGTGTTCTGCTTCTGTTTCGCCAACATTTCCATCTTTTATTCATGCAGACGGGCCCGGTCTCCATCAGCTGGTCTGCTGCCATTATCCTCCACCTGCAGACATGCCCTCACACAGACACGGACAGGAAAAGTTGTTGGGAAACTTATCTTGCGTAGTTTGCTGAGTTAGAGGGAGAAATGCTGGGTCGGATCGAGCGCAGCCTGCTGAAATATCGTGACAGAACCTGCAGAAAATCTCTGGAAGTCGTTAGACAACAGGCGGACCTGAGCTCTGCTCAACGAGTTTAACAAACTCAAGAAGAAAACTCTCAGGCCTGAGTAGCATCATCGCCTTCAGTAGCTGCAACAACCTGGTTACATAACAGACCCATAAACCAACATTTTTATTTTGTAATTTTTGCCACTGACATCCTCCAAACTTCTCAGCCGGTTCGGATCCTGAACTGTCGGATGATCTTTCTGAAATATTTATGCCGCTCCAGGATTATTATACAGCATCTGCATTTTAATTTAGTTTATTTACATTTTAAACTATTTCTTTCACCGGATTGTAATTTAGATTTTCCATCAGGCTTTTTCCTTTTGGCTCTGAATCTTTTCAGTCGAGCTTCTTCTTCTTCTTGTTCTTTGGCGTTTATTAACAAAATCGGTGCTTTATAACCACAAACTGGCCAGAATGTCACAATATATTATCTGTTAACTTTAACTGTTGGAGTTATTTCTGAGTAAAGTTTTACTTATTTAACTTCCTCTGTTTAACCGTTGACGGTGTAACATTACATGCTCTATCGTCTCATCAGATCCACATTATGATCACTGCAGAGTTTCCCTAGAAAACAAAACGTTCTTTTTAACCCAGTTTAACCAAATCTAAAAGACATAACTGTCTCTTCTCTCCTCGTCCTTCCTGTTCTCATTCCTCCTGTTCCTTCGCTTCTCCTCCATTTTCTGTTCTACTAAACTGAAAAACTAAACCCACTAGCGAGTTTCTTCAGCCGCCTTCTCAGCCTTATCTGCCGTTTCATTCCCTGTGACTCCATAATGAGCTGCTATCCATAACAATTAATCATTATTCCATCATTTTTATCCTGTTTCGTTGAGTTTCTATTAAATTTTCTGGTCTGCTTTGTTAAACTGACCCATAATGAACTGGAATGGGAACAAATTACAGATCTCTGCTTATTATTCCACTGAATGGTGAATAATAATAATAATAATATGAACGTTTCTCTTGTGTGTACAGAAAGTCCATCACTTATTCTTTTCCTAATGTTGTTAAACTGGTACAAGGAAAGCTACTTCAACTAAAAGCTTCTGTATAAATTTGAACATAACTATAATATTTATTGATATAATTCTGCACTGTTTATGAGTTTAAAATGAATTCCTTATAATCATTTTTCCTGTATTATTGACATTCAGTCAGCGCTCGTTCTGTTTCTCATTGTTTGCCTTTCCAGCTGCAGCCTGTTTGTAATCCAGCTCCTCCATCTTGTTAAAATGTTTCTTCCT
>CAEGAE010030540.1:0-28085 GCA_903067095.1 Girardinus metallicus | reverse complement strand
AGCAAAACTTTCTTCACCTCAATCAGAGTAAAACTCAAGTAATATTATTTGGTCACAGACTTCAGTCTACAGATCCAGATCTGATTCTTGGTTCTTTAGCTCGGTTTTGTCAGACCTCTGCTAGGAATCTTGGTTTTATTGTTGATGGCTCTTTAAAGCTAGATAAACAAGTTAGCTCTGTCGTTAAATCAAGTTTTTATTACCTGCGGATTTTAGCAAAAGTTAAATCTTATTTTTGTTTTAAGGACTTTGAAGGACTTGTTCATGCCTTCATTACAACTCGTTTGGATTATTGCAATTCATTATATAGAGGCATGGACAAATCACAGATGCAGCGACTTCAAATGATCCAGAACGCAGCAGCTCGGCTTCTTACAGGAATCCGGAAGCGTGACCACATAAGGCCTATACTGGCATCTTTACACTGGTTGCCCGTTTTTTATCGAATAGATTTTAAGATTCTTTTATTAACTTATAAAGTTTTAAATGGGTTAGCCCCCCCTTATCTTCAGGACCTTTTAAAATTTCAGTCTGTGTCCAGAACCTTACGATCAAGCAATCAGATATTACTCACAGTTCCTCGGACTCGACTTAAGAGGAAAGGAGATCGGGCTTTCTCTGTTGTTGCTCCTACTTTATGGAATAATTTACCTCTCCAGATTAGATCTGCTCACAGCCTGGATCATTTTAAATCACTTCTCAAAACTCATTTTTATTCTTTAGCATTTATTTGAAGTAGTATTTTGATACTCTGTTTTAAACTGTGTATTGTCGTTCCTGTACAGCACTTTGGTGCAGTTTTTGTCTCTGTTTTTAAAGTGCTATATAAATAAATTTGACATTGACATATTAAATTGTTGATAAAGTCAATGAATGATCAGTATATCATGAACCATAGCCACAGCTACAGCCTGTGTGATCTCAAAGAGGTTAATTCTGGTAGTTCATATTTTATTTATTTACATATTTACGTCTTTGTCGGGAGGATAACAGTATAATATGATGATGAAACAAACAAAAACCGTTCCCAAACCGGCTCGTCATCACTTTCATCCGATTTAGCCGCCGGTTAGCTGTAAAAGAAGCGCACCCACTGTGACGTCATGTCGGCAGTTAAACGTCATCACGTAATCCTCTACGCACTCTCACTGTGGGAGAAGTGTTTCCGCCAAGATGGTTGTCGGTGCCTTCCCAATCGCCAAGCTCCTCTACCTCGGCGTGAGGCAGATGAGCAAGCCTGTGGCGAACCGTATCAAAGCTGGGGCTCGAAGGAGCGAGTTTTTTAAAACCTACGTCTGCCTGCCGCCGGCGCAGCGTGAGTAACCGAGCTAACGGCTGTTATGTCTCTGCACTTCACTGACAGTGACCCGGAGGTTTGGTACAGCAGGGAAAGCTGACATAACCAATGAGATTTAAGTTGGCGTAACGAAGCATCCAATCGTGTTTGAGAGTCTTTCTGCTCGCCGAATGAGAGCCAAGCATGGTTGAAAGTGGGCGGTTCTGGTTTTGTCATTGAAAAGACTTGCTGTGAGGACATGACAGGACAGAGGCAGTACGAGCCACAATTATTCAACCCGATTAAAAAAAAAAAAACTAAAAGAAGATATGTCTACTTACTGCTTCTTGTTTGCCACATTTTATCAAAAGGCTTCTTCTACCGATAGAAAGCCTAAACATACTATTACTATCTACACCTCATTTACTGTTCTTGCAAAAGTTTTCACACTTTTTCATATGTCGGGGCGTTTGAACCATAACATTCAGTTTATTTTGGGGGATTTTACACACGATTGTAGTTAGAAAGCGGCAGGAAAAAAAATTGAAATGTGGGACGTACACTTTAATCCAGCCCCTGTTTATTCTGATTCTCCCGAATATAATCCATTCACCTAAAGAGAAAATACTGTCATCTGTGTGTGACGAAGCTAAAACTATTTCACTTGAGGACAAAGGTGTTTTGTTTTTTTTAATCTTAAATGCAAAATGTGTATATTCTTTTACAGTTTTGGATTAATTACTGCTCTGCGTACGTGTATTTTTCGCCAAATGGCTTTTTTTCAGTCTGTGTAACCCAGTTAAAAGGACAGTTTCCATTATTTAACCCCGTTGAGATCTAGATCTCAGTTTCAAGAGGGCAGTTGATGGTCTGCAACACACAACAACCGGCTTACACAAAAGAAAAGCTAATTAATACAAGTTTAAAACAAGTACAAAACAATTTAAAAGCAGTGACACTGGTCAATAGAGCCACATTGCATGTTTTTAAGAACCGCTCGAAGTAAATCCGATGCAATCAGATCCGACATCTTGAGTTCAGACTGGAGCTGATTCCACACTGAATGTTTGCTTGCCTTTTCCTGTTCAAACACGCGGAACATGCAAAAGAAAAATGTTATTAGACATTTTTCTTTTGGAAAAGAGAAATGGAGCATACTTAAATTCAGTGTGTAAGACGTCTGCTACCGGTTGCAAACATTAAAGCACAAAAATTCAACGATTGAAGGCGTTTGGTTGAGGAATTCACATATAAAACATCTCCACAATCCGGGAGGCGTAGTACTATGTTTTTGAGATTTACACCAAGTTATAAAGTTATTCCCTCATTAAAAACAAACCTGAAGTGTTGTTTTGATTCTTTCATGGATCTTTGAGAAATCAGCTTTTTAAGAGAACAGGCAAAATTTCAAGATATTAAATCAAGAAGTAAAACTTATTTTAAGCACAGAGAGTACCAAAAAATTGTACTCAAGTAAGAATAAAAAAGTATTTGGTGATATGTCTACTCAAGTACTAAGTAACTGGTCAAAACGTGAATTATTTTATATTTAAAAATTACATCATCAGGTGGAACTAAATATACAGTTAAGTGGAAATTTTGGTATTTTAAGGACCAAAATGACAATAATTCGTATAAGTAACAAAAAATAACAAAATCAGGCAAAAGACAAAATTTTCCAAATCAGTTTCTCTCATAAAAAACTGATGAAAGTTTAACACAAACTGCAGGTGTGTGTCTGTGTCCGGTTGAACTTTTGGTTAAAACGTGTTTGTTTTTTGTTCAGTGGATAGAAACTTCAGAAATTTTACTCAAGTAAGAGTAGAAATACTTCATAATAATGACTTAAGTAAAAATAATCCTAAAAGTAAATTTTTTCCCAAACGTTACTCAAGTAAGAGAAGCGATAAAAGTAAAAATTCCCCTAAAAGTACTTTTTTTTTTTTTTCCTCAAAAGTTACTCAAGTAAATGTAACCAGTTGCTACCCAACTGTGTTTTTAGGTCACAACTAAAGTTAATATAGTTACTTGATTTGCTATGAAATGGCAAATCAAAACACATTCTGCTGCCCCTTTGAGAGGCCTGACTTCTCCGTGTGTTTCTCCTCAGTTTATCACTGGATTGAGATGAGGACGAAGATGCGCATTATGGGGTTCAAAGGCGCCAGCATCAAGCCCCTGAACGAGGAGGCCGCAGCAGAGCTGGGCGCCGAGCTGCTGGGCGAGGCCATCATCTTCTTCATCGGCGGCGGGTGCATGGTGCTGGAGTACAGCAGGCAGGCCGCCAACTCTCGGCGAAAGGAGGAGGAGCTGAACGACACCATCGTGAGCCTACAGACTCAGTTAGCAGAGCTGTCGCTCTCCACAGAGACTCTGGACGCTCAGCTCAGAGAGGTCAACCGGCTGCTGCACTCCTTACCTGCTCCCTCCTCAAAGTGACTGGATGTTACCTGTGCAGTGTGTGGAGGAGGAGGAAGCGCGTAACAAAACACTGTCAGGTGTACAGCGCCCCCTGCTGCACAGCTGGGGGAAGGTTGGGCCTCAGTGCACTGCGGCGCTTTCATCTGCTCAAGTTTTGAGCAAGTGGTTGTACAATGGCATTGCTATGATATTCATAGTGAACTTCTGTGGTCGACTTTGCATGCTTACTATAAACATTACTGTGCATAAGTTTGTACAGCACCACACTACCTTCCAGTTAATATCCATTAATCGTCCCTACATCATTTCGAAGCTTCTCATTTTCACATTTTATGGATTTGAGTGAGTTTTAATCACTTAGTTGAGTGATCAAGACGGATCAATAACATCTTGATCCGACCATATCAAGATGTTATTTTTTGGAAACATCTCCTGCTACAATTTCTAAGAGATTCTAGTTGTGATCGCTAGCCGCTGTAAACTGTTTGTAATTGTTGCTGGAAAAATGAAGGTGTGAAGTAAACATCTGCTAATTTGTGTTAAGTCTGTTTTTTATTCATCGTTTGCCTGTGTGGTCACTGTAAAGCTCATATAGACAGTTACAGTGTTTTATGAATACATTTAAAAGGTTTTTGTAGCTTATTTATACATTTTAATCTATTTTAACTAAACGGTTGCACTACTTAATATGTTAAAATAGATTAATATGAGTAAACAGGCTGAAGAAACTTTTAAATGTTTTCATAAAATACATTTAAGTGTAAAACTGGTTAATAAGGAAAACAGATTCCAAGTTTAAATGTATTTCATATAGACATTTTAAAGTCTTTTTAGCCTATTTATGCTTTTTAATCTAAAAAGATTGTATAATAAAATTGATTACAATGTATAAGTAGGCTAAAAAAACCCTTTAAATGTATTTTTAAAATACAAACAGACTCCATTGTACATTGAAATGCATTTTATGAATACATTTTAGCTTTTTCATACATTGTAATCTCTTTTAACTTAGACCTTTAAAACTAGTGCTACATTTAATATTTAGTATTTTAGATGTATTGACAAAAAATATTTTATTTTCCACAAATATCCCATTGAAAAAAATAGTCTTTAATTGCAAAAGTGTGATGTTTTCCTTTTTTTTAATAGTTTTAAATAATATTTTGGGTTGTGGCAGTAGAGAACAGGTGGCATTTGTTAAAGGAGACGGGATTCGGTTGTAGAGTGTAGTTGTAGTTAACGTTCAAATTCAAATTTTAAAATATTCTATTGTTCCCAAAGGGAAATTAAATGTTGTTGTAGCTCGTTTAAAGTAAGAAGTATTTTAGATGGTGATGGCTGTGGGAAGGAAAGATCTTAAGGTTTCTTTTTTGTTTGAAGATTGTAAACTCTGTCTGACCCATATTTCGGGCTCCTTTAAGATGGTTGCTAACCGCCCTAAAACCGGAAGTAGTAGCGAGCTGTTCCGCCTTGCGCATGCGCCTATTTTTTTTTTTTTTTACCCTCGAGTTAATGACGCTGGGGGGCGCTAGCGTTTCTTTCAGACTCTTACCCGGACTTACCCGCGCAGCTCGCGTCAAAGGAGGTAGGCCTCAGTTTTATTTTTTCTTCATATTTTATTTTATAGCTGTATTACATACCGCCTATACGATGCACTGACAACAGGGCCTGCATGAAAAGCCGGGGTGACTTAAAGGAGGTTCGTATTCTCCGTGTTGAATGCATTTGTTTTGCATCGCTTGGCGGTGTTTAAGCTAATGCTAGGCTTAGAAGGTTACCGTCTTTAGCGGTACAGTGGCGGTTCGCAGCGAGGGCTTACCTTAGGAGCATTCTAGTGAGTGCTTTTACCAAAAGAAGCATATCTACAGACATCAATGTTGTAACTATGTACCGTTGTGTTTTTACGCACCAACTTTAAGTGTTCAGTGTGTGTAGAGTTGATTCAGCACTGCTAGCTAGCCTAGCATAGCCTAGCCACACCATTACGTATCCCGTTCGGCTGAGAAACCGCGCAGAATTGATCAGTTTGAAAATCGCTACCACTCTGTAAACTGTGGCTAAGCGTCATGTATGTTTTTTTTTTTATTTGCTTTCTCTCTTGTTTTGTTACTTAAGAAAGACGACAAACTCGAGAGTTTACCGTACCGAGCAACCATGAGTTTAGACGTGAAAAAACTGAAAGTGAATGAGTTGAAGGAGGAGCTCCAGCGCCGCGGCCTCGACACCAGAGGCCTGAAGGCGGATCTGATGGAGAGGCTGAAAGCCGCCCTGGAGGCTGAGGCAGAGGAGGAGACCTCGGAGCAAACTGGCCAGGAGGAGTACGACGAGGAAAACCCAGAGGAGGAGGAGGAGGAGGAGGAGGAGGAAGCTCCAGACCAACAAGGTAGAGTCCCGCTTTCTGACGTCACAGGTTCCTTTTAACATAAACATGCTTGTTTACATTATTCGTATGACTATTATATTCTCCAAAAGTTATTTTATAAGCACTTCTTGAAATTAACTTACCAAAGATCTATTAGAGTTTAAAATAATTTAATATGGATAGTACAAATACATTAAACCAGATGCATTGTGTTTAAACTTTATAGCATATATGCTAATTTTCAACTTATCTCTGTATAAAATGTCATACATTTAAAATCAGTGAGGTAAATAAATTAGCGGTGACGTGATAAAATCGACCTATATTCCTTTAATTTTGGGTGATCGGCCGATACTTTCATGTGAAAGTCTGACAGGTGGAACCGCTCACCAGGTCACGATAGCAGCGGTCATCCCAGTGTCGCTAACATAGCAACTTTTCAGACAAAAATAAAATCTGTATTGGCTAAAATTCACATAAACAATCATGTTTTTTTAAAGATTGGTGATGTGCAGGAAAACTGCAGCTGGTGAGCTCCTAAAATAAATAATTGTAAACAAAATTATTAGATCCGTGTTAAAATAAAGTTTGCTACATTTTCCCATTTGAGCAACCCAGACTTGGGCAATTTTTATTAAAGATGTAAATGTTCGTTTTTACTTCTAGATTAGAAAATACTGGTCACAGATGATTCTTCAGACATTTAAAAACGTCTTTTAAACGCTAAATTTCCCCCCAGGATTTCCAAATTTAAATAGTTTGCACTTGTTGATGCCATGTTACAGCTTTCTTATACAAAACCGATATACAGCAAGAAATATGGAACAAAATTATTGAGTGCTTATAGTAAAACAGCCTGATGTGATAAAACTTGATGTTTTACTCTGCAAAACATCAAGTTTTTTTCAAGAATAATCTCAAGATCTTTAGTTTCTTTGACTACTTTAACAGTTTGACTATTTATTCTCATCTTATAGGTTCAGTCAATAAACCTTGTTCTAGTTGAAGATGTTTTGTCGTATATTTGTTGTTGTTGTTGCTGCGTGTTTTTATTAAACAGTGTTGATTTTTCTGATTAGTGATGCTGTTCATGCAGTTTGCAACTCAATTATCTATAAATTGATCAAAATTACCACATTTTATTAGCCGTACATCACAAATGCTGATTTTTGCTGGCTTGTGAATCTGAAACCTAATATTTACATCTGCAGTGTAATGTTTTGTGGAAGGTCTCCAATCACTGGATTGTTTTTCTAAAACTTTCAACTAATTTCTGATCTCTTCTTGCTCATTAGAAGATCAAGACTACGGAGGCGATGACGGGGAAGATGCTGGCGACGGCGATATCCCTCAAGAGGAAGACGAGGGCAGAGATTCGGGCGGCTACTACGAGGAAGAGGAGGCAGAAGCAGAGCCGTACGAAAGTCGGCAAGCTTCAGACTCCGGTCACGGAGAGATGCAGAGATTGAGCGCCGTGTCCGAGGAGGAGAGCAAGCCGGAGGGGAACTTCGAGGACAACGCAAACGGTTATTAGCAGATTATTTTTTTTTATGACATCTGTGGTTCATCACAAGCTGAATATTGTATTTATATAAAACATGTTAAATGGTTCTTGCTAAGGGTGTAGCGATTTCTCAGCCGTCCGCTGTCGTCCTCTGCTCTCCTGAGAGACATTTGACTGACAGACCGGCCCATCCGCTGGTGTTTGCAGAGTATGAGTTAACCGATAGCCGTTCTCTGGATTCTGATTTTGGCTCATACCAAATTTTTCTGTCTGAAATGTCACTAAATATAGCAAGAAAATCACTGAGTTGGAAACGGTAGAGTGGCTATTGGTAACTGCAGACATGAACTGGTGGGCCGGTGTGTCGGTCAAACCTCGTGACAGGAGAGCAGAAAACGACAGCGGCTGATTTTTAGACCTTTTGTTGAGGTGGATAAGGTTGGGCGATATGGTCGATCTCCCAAAACTAAGGAAGTCTGCGCCGATAAATTGGTGCATCCTTCGTTTGCAGTTAGCAGTAATTACCTCACTGTTTCCAACTCAGTGATTTTCTTGCGAAATATTTAGCAACATTCCAGAGGAAAAAATTGTCATCAGTCAAAGTCGTAATAGTCAGGTCAGGTTTTTTAAAGATCGGCGATCGGCCAGAATCGGTGTATCCCTAGTTCTTACATCGTTTTCTTCTTTTTTTATCTCTTAGAAATTAAAACAGAAATCAAAACAGAAGACGAGGCCGAGCCAGTTGGAGACGAACAGCAGGAGGCGCAGGAAGCGGAACAGCAAGACCAGGCCGAAATCAAAACGGAGGACAACAAAGGCGGGAACAGCCGGAAGAGGCCGCACGAGGAGAACAGGAGCTACGGCTACTACGAGCACCGCGAGGAGAAGAGGTAGCAGAGCTACACGTCGATGTTCTCCAGCCAACGAAGCAGAGCCTTAAAGATGTTCAAGGCTCCTGATCTTATGTTTTTGAGCAGATCTCGCACACCGCAACCTCCTGCTGAAGACGAAGAGGAGAATGTCGACGACTCCATGGTGACAATTGATACATGTAAGTCATATTTATTAGTTGCACAGAAAACCAAACCGTTGTCACGGTTGTTTCTTCTGAGTTTTAAATGGTGTCAGGATGCAGTTTGTTTTGTTCCCCGTTATTTTTTGCAGGAAATGTATTTTATTTTACCAGATGATTTCTGTGGTCGTTTCTCTGTACTAGAGAAGTATGTTGGTTTTCTGCACGATAAATTGTCCCAGAAATTGTTGTGATAAACTATAATGTTGTTGCTTTTGAGACAAAAACAATATTATCAAGTAATATAATAATAATAATAATAATAAGAGTTTGTCCTCTCAAAGACCGTTAAACTTTAATTTTGTAAAGTGGAACTTGAAGGTATTTTAACTCACCCAAAAAAAATGACCAAAAACCACAAATTAAATTAGATTAATTTGTGTTAATTAATTTCTGTTAACAAAATTGTCCTTTAAAAAATATTCATCTGCCACGACTACAAATTTTGCTTTAAGATAAGTTATTGCGAAAAATCATAATAATGTTGTTTTGAGATGATTTTCAAGCAATATAGTAGAAATAACGGCACAATAATACCAGGACATGTTTTCAAAGATCAATAAACTCTGCTGAACATTTAACACAGGAACTGGAAGCCATTTTAAATATCCAAAATAAATACGCAAAGCAACAAATAAAATGAATTATGAAGTCTTTTGTAAACAAAATTGTCCTTCAAATAAAAGGTTTAGTTGAGACCAAAACGCCACACGAGACTTTTATCGTCCAGTTTTTAGTAAAAACAGAAAACGATAAATAATGTGAATTTAAATTATTGAACTTATTTTAATTTATCATGTGGATAATTGGTTTATTGCTTAATGTGACAGGCTTATTTTTTGTTTTTTTTTTCCCAGACACCTGGGTCTCATTTCATGACGTTAAAACCTTCTAAACAACTTTTCTTTCTTTTCGTCAGATAACTGCGACCTGCACTTCAAGGTGTCCAGGGATCGGTACAGCGGTTATCCTCTGACCATCGAAGGGTTCGCCTACCTGTGGGCCGGAGCCCGAGCGACCCACGGCGTCACTGCGGGTCGTGTTTGCTACGAGATGAAGGTAAGTCACGGTGAAGCAGTTCGTTTCTTCTTTTTTTTCATTTTCCATACCGAAAGTGTTGTCGTTCCTTCAGCCTTTGTGTCGTTTTGTTACGTTTTCCTCAGATTAACGAGGAAATTCCTGTGAAGCACCTGCCCAGCAGCGAGCCCGACCCGCATGTGGTCCGGATCGGATGGTCCCTCAACAACTGCAGCACTCAGCTTGGTGAGAACGACGAGCACGGTGCCTGACACCAACACTTTGTCTCGTCACATGTGGGGTACCGCAAGGTCCGACCCTCAGATCCCTCCTACTTCGCATCTAAATGCTCATGTAATAAGATTAGCTACCAGAAAACACAGGAAGGAATGTTTGTGATGCAACTTTCAGGTTGCTTACGGGTTTAGGCAAAGTATTGTGTAAAATTGACATTTTCTTCAGCTTTATATCATTTCATAATGTTATTCTCTCATAGTGTTGACTTGATTCTTTAATGCATGTTTGAGAAATCCTTTATTCTCCATGGCAACCATTCAGCTGTGAAAAACGCCTTGCTGGACGTAGCTCCGCCTTCCAGACGCAGCTCCTCCCCCACTCAGCTCCTTCAGACTAGCCAGCAGCAATTAGCAAACACCTGGCGGAACTGTTCATCTGCTATATTCATAGTTTCTCGATTGGTTACTGTATGATGTCTTTACTGTGTAAAACACTTCGAACTGCCTTGTTGCTTAAATGTGCTTTAGAAATAAACTTGGCTTGTCTGCCTCTGAACTGGAAAATGTTTCTTTGTCTCCTGCAGGCGAGGAGCCATTTTCTTTTGGATATGGAGGAACGGGGAAGAAATCTAGTGACTGCAAGTTTGCAGACTACGGCGAGAAGTTTGGCGAAAACGATGTAATCGGCTGCTACATTGTAAGTAACACGTTTGAATCGGCTTAGAATAATCTGATGATGCTGCGTTACCCTTTAGCGGTTCGGTAGTGACTAGTTACATTTACTTGAGTAATCTTTTTATAAAAAAAGTACTTTTTGAGTATTTTTTACTGTGTTGTACTTTTTACTTATACTTTATTATGAAGTATTTCTGCTCTTACTTGAGTAAAATTTCTGGATTTTCTTCCCACTGAATGAAAAACAAACATGTTTTAACCAAACATTCACCAGACACAGACACAGACCTGCAGTTTTTGTTAAAGTTTCATAAATATTTTTATTGAAAGAAACTGATTTGGAAACAATTTTCTTTTGTCTGATTTTTTATTTTTTTTTGTAACGTTATTTATTTAAATTGTTGCCATTTTGATCCTTAAAATACTAGAATTTCCTCGTAACTTTATATTTTGGTCCGTCTGATGATGTAATTTTTAAATATTAAATGATTGATAATTTGATCAGTTACTCTGTCCTTGATTAAACTTTTCACAAAATACTTTTTTTACTCTTACTTGAGTGCAATTTTTGGTCACTCTACCCACCTCTGTTCTCTATAAGTGTTGTAAATGTATTCATATTTTTTGTTATATAGGAAAAGTTTTAAGTCATATCTAAACTGAAGGCCTGAAAATGACTTAAATTAGTTAGAAAATTTGTAAGCTGGCCTTAAATACACCAGTCCCAGGTCTTAAATTTTGTTGTGCCATTACTATTTATTATCTCATATTTTATGCTGTTTTTTTCCCGTGGGATTTCTTGAGTCGAACGCAGACGTCTCCATTGCGTTCTGTGACTCAGGTGGTTGAGGCTACCGCTAACTAGCTGCTAATACTCCTTGCTAGCTAGCTAACTAGCGTTTTTGTGAGTGTAAACTGACCGGACGATGCTCGTCTTCATCACTGACTCATTTGCTACGTGCTTTCTGTGCGAAGAAGTCGGGCTCTACTACTAGATGAAATATGCAGTTTTTTTGTACATTTCTGTCGTGATACAGGTCTTCGATTTCATTCATAATGGTTTTCAAAAGTCTTAAATTGGATTTGGTAAAACCTGCCGGAACTCTGCATCCTAACAGCCGCTTCTGTTTTCCCATCTTTTTACTTGCAGGATTTTGAAAGCAGCGACGAGGTAACGATGGGCTACTCGAAGAACGGCGTGAACCTGGGCGTCGCCTTCCGGACCACCAAGGAGGCGCTGGCAGGACGCGCGCTCTTCCCCCATGTGCTGGTGAAAAACTGCGCCGTCGAGTTCAACTTTGGCCAGAAGAGGGAGCCCTACTTCCCCCCAGAGGAGGGGTACACCTTCTTCCACGAGCTTCCCATGGAGGACAAAATCAGAGGCACAAAGGGACCTGCCAACAAATCTGAATGCGAGGTGATATTAGAATGAGTCTACGACAGAATACTCGAGTCAAAGTAAAAAAGTTAATTTGATTTATGAGACTCGACAGTATGAGAAGAAGGTTGTAAAAGTTTTAATGAGAAGTTTTAATGTTTTAATTCTCGTATTATTTATTACTTAATTTTGGATTATTTACGACTTTCTCGTATTATTATGTATTTATTCAGATGAATGAAATATCCCTGGCTCTAATCAGCTCAACCCATTTGAGTTGGCAATAGTTTCATTCCAGCTATAAATGTTATTTTTATAACAATTGAAAGTGACGTACAGTTATTAGATTGGAAGATGCATCACTGCCCCTTTAAAAAATTACACAGAAACATAAAGACGTCACCCTTAAGGCCCAGTTTATTCAGCTTATCTGGGGGAAAAAACTGCATTTGTTGCTCTTCCAGCGTCGAGCATTAAATAAATAATTAATAACTGGTGGGGAAAAAAATACAAAATCAGCTTTTATTTACTTATCGTTTCAGATTTTGATGATGGTTGGTCTGCCTGCCTGTGGGAAAACCACGTGGGCCATAAAGCACGCTGAGGAGAATCCAGACAAGAAGTATAACATCCTGGGAACAAACGCCATCATGGACAAGATGAAGGTCAGCTCTGGCGATCATAGCAGCAGTTAGTAGAGCTGGAAACTACAGATCAGGTCCAAAATCTGGTTCTGAGCCCTCAGAGCCGCATGAAGTCGGCCTTCTATCACCTGCAGAACATCTCCAGGACTAGAGGACGAATGTCTCAGCGAGATCTAGAGAAACTCATCCATGTGTTTATCTTTAGTCACATCGATTCCTGCAGCAGCGTCTTCACAGGTCTGGCTAAAAACAATCAATCCTCCTGCTGCAGCTGATCCAGATGCTGCTGCTGGCGTTCTGACTAAAACCAGGAAGTTAGAGACATCACCCAGTTCTGCAGTCCCTACGACGGCTCAGAGAAGAGACTTTAAAATACTCTTGTTAGTTTATAAGTCACTGACTGACTTAGCACCACAATACATAAAAGATCTGACGCTGTTGCATCAAACTTCCAGAAAACTGCAAAACAGCCGAAACACTGAGGGCCTTTAAATCGAGATGAAAAATCACATTTTAATTACAAGTAAATTAAAATTTAATTTACATATTAAATTAAAATTGAATGTATCCAATTGCTGAAATGTTATAGAAACAAACTTAACAAACCAAAAAATACTAAAATTAAATTTAAATATTAAAATTAAATGTACATATTAAATAAAAATTTAATTTACTTAAGTTAAAATGAAATGTATTTATCTAAATGCTGAAATATGTGTTACAAGTAAACTTGGTTAACAAACAAAAATTAAAAGTAAATTTAAATATCTAATAAATGTACATATTAAATAAAATTTAAAATTCGATGCAAATAAAATTTAAAATTACATTTACCTAACTGCTGAAATATGTTACAGAAATAAACTTAACAAACCAAAAAACACTCAAATTAAATTAAAATATTTAATAAATTTTAATATTAAAATTAAATGTACATATTAAATAAAAATTACATTTAAAATTCGATGCAAATAAAATTTAAAATTACATTTACCTAATTGCTGAAATATGTTACAGAAATAAACTTAACAAACGAAAAAATAATAAAATGAAATTGAAATATTAAACAAAAGGTTAATTAAAATTAAATAAAAATTACATTTAAAATTACATTTAAAATGTAATAAAAATTACATTTTAAATTAAAATAATGCTGAAATATGTCACAGAAGTAAACCTGGTTGACAGACCGAAACCGCCTCCCCTTTTCTTCTTAAGCCGGTTGTGTTTTCCTGGCTGCAGGTGATGGGTCTGCGGCGCCAGAAGAACTACGCCGGGCGCTGGGATGTCCTCATCCAGCAGGCCACCCAGTGTCTGAACCGGCTGATCGAGATCGCCGCCCGCAAGAGACGCAACTACATCCTGGATCAGGTACTGCTCCTCCTCCTCCGCCCGGTTCTGACACTCACCACAGTGAGTCAATGTGCCCTGATGATCACTTTCTCTCTAATGGATTATTTATTTATCTTTCAGGGGGTCTCTGTGTATTATAGAGTAGAAGAAGCATTGATCACCCTGTTGTCACTTGCTTGTCGTGTAATAGAAAATGATTAATGGCTGTCATAAGCGACAGAATAATGTCATGTTTCCAGTATATTTGCACTTTGCTATTATCTATTTCATGTCATATTACAGTATTGTTTGTCTTGTGAAAAATGTACAAGTAAACCATGACTTTGTAAAGATGTTGAGAAACAAGTAAGCTCTGCCTGGTGAGTAAGAAAAACACCTTCTGTTGCTAATTTAATAAGCCAGAGTTGATAGCTTTCCTTAAAAGCTACTTTTAAGTGAGAAAGATGGAGCTTTTTGAGTGTGTTTTTTATTTAAATTTTTAAATTAATTGACCCTGAAGGTAAGTAGTGACTAACGGCGTTTGGGTTTTCAGATCCCTGTGCTCAGCCAGTGTGTGAAGGTAAGTGGGTCTAGTGTGGCTTTTCTGTGGAAACTGTGAGTATGTGAAGGTAAGTTGTTTATGTTTGTCGTTGTCTGGGATGCGGCGCGCGTTCGTACGAAGACAAAGGTGAGTGCAGGTAAGAGAGGGGACCCGTCAGATTAGGACTACTTTAATTACAATTTGGCTCTTTACAAAGAAAGATTTCCATCCTAAATTGATCGATTTAGTCATATTGTACCTAAAAATACTTCAGATCTTAAAAGAAAGTAGTGTAGTTGTTTATAATTAAACATCTGTGAGCTTTTGTGTCAAATTATTCTTACCTTTCTGATTAATTTCTACATAAGACTCTCTTTGTTACCTGCATGTATTTTTGGAAGCACGCTTTCTAAGAGGTGATGGGAAATCAAGCACCATGCTCTAAAACAACGGCCAATACATTGTTTACATGCATGCTGCTTTTATGATGATTTAATGGAAATAAACTTTTAGCTGTACGTACACACACACACACACACACAAAAAAAAAACCCCACCACGCTCTTTTAAGCCGAAATGTTTGTAACTTAAAAATACGATTTACAACTCAAAATATCAGCTATAATCTAAAAACTACACTCTAGTTTTGTATACAATAAAACAAATTCACAGTTTGAACAGCTCAATATTAAACACATGCTTATTTACAGCATGACATACCTTTTATAGCTGATGCATTTTATCAAATTTATTAAAATGTGTCTTCGTTGCCAATAAGCCGCCGTTCGATCAAAATAAAAGCGTCAAACCAACAAAAAAACAGAAGTTCATCATATTTTGTGCAAATAAAACAAAGTAAAGGCAATGAGCGCTAAAACGGGGACACAAACAAACAAAGAAATGATAAATGTACTTGGGAACAACAGAGTTCAGCGAGACTCGGGTTTAATTGTTGGGACGGTTTATGATCATATTCGTTTGAGTCATAATTTCCTCTACCGTTATAGGAAGGTGCTTAAACATATTATTTGTTTGCTTGCTAGCTCTGTTATGACGTAAAGCTGCACATTTGTTTTCTTTCTGAACCCCGTTGGTCATTTCACACTAGAATTAGCTGGTAGAGCCATTTTAATAATAATCTTTATTGTCATTATAAAAACATGTAGTTACATGAACTGTAATGAAACTGGGTAAACCGCAATGGCCGCTGCACCTTTGTGCGTCGCCATAGCAACCAACATTTAAGTGTCTTGATGGTTGACGTCCAATGAAAGTTTTACTTTTAAGTCTTGTTCACACAGCAAATCTTGATGATAAATTTTAATTTGTTGATGAGGTCCCATTTGTTTTTTTTGTTTTGGTCGTTCATTCTGCTCGTTAAATGCGATCAGGCGTCTGTGTGGACCGTTCATGACCCCGACGCGACCTGCAAACGCAGAAGAAGAACGTTGACGTTACACGGCAGCGCGCTGTATGGATAACTGATGAAATGAGTCTGATGGCGACGGCGCTAACGGCAGTTTCTGCAGAGACGTCCGTTTGGATGCGAGTCAGAGCTAAGGGCAGTGTGACGCACAAACCTCTGTAATAATTGTTATAAGTATAACTATAAGCCATTGTTTATGTCCAGATTCAACGTCTTGCTTCTTCTGGTGCAAAAAATATAACATGATGTAAACATTTATCGTAATTAGTTTCTTTATTGTCGTCGCGATGGAGTCCGAGTAACGGTTTTTAAAAACACCCAAAACCATCCGTTTTGTTTGGATTGTTTTTGCCATTTTCACCAATGATCAAATTTGGAAAATATGATTAAATGCAGTTGGTTTTGCAGTTTATTTATACAAATCGCCTTTCTTTATGTGACTGGTGTCCTAAAGAAACAAACAAATGGGAATGTTTTCCAGAGCACCATTTGTGTTTATGGGGACACTATGCAGTCGCATCCATAGAGACGCCTAAAAAAATTAGTAATACGGTTTTTATCGTCGCGTTTACCATTATAACAGTACATAAAATATTATAATTAAACTGTAAGTCTACATCGCCCACTCCTAATGTCTCGCATAGGGATGAACAATATGACTGAAAAACGATATAAATGTTTCATATCAGTTTATGTCAATAATTATTGATTCTTTAATTAAATATCTAAAGTTCTGCCAAACTGGTGACGGGACTTTTCCTGTTTCTATCCAGTTTTAACTTCACACCATTTTTTTTTTTCTTATTTTTAAGCAGCTATGACGGGAAACTTGAAACTGCTGCTGCGCAAGTTACTCAGCAGGTGGTTGCTAGGTAACCAAAGTGTGGGGGGGGGGGACTTGAAACTGCTTTCAACCCAGCAGGCTGTTGCTAGGCAGCCAAAGAGTGAGAGAGTTAGTTGGTGCCACCAACATGGCTTAGCTGGCTGCTTAGCTAAAATCTTTCCTGTGCCTACATCTCCCAGAATGCTGTGCGATTCTGCATCGGAGTTCAGCGAATATTCTACATTTTGAACATTCTATCACATGTATTGATATTGATTTATTGTCCAGCCTTAGTACTACGTAAAAGTTGGATGAAATGCGACATGTCCATTCAGATTGCAGACAGTTGGGGCACACATTTGATTTGGTACCAGATATGGAAAATGTGCAAATCGTGTTTGTTTGGGTTGTGAAAACATTGGAATGTGGACTTTCAGACTTCTGTGAAAAAGTCTAATTTGGTTTGCATTTGCTTGCCGCGTGAATGTAGACGTAGTGTGACATCTTCTTGTGAAGGAAACATTAAATATTCCACAATGCCTCTTTTTGAAAGCTTTTTGGTGCCAGGATCCAACAGGAATAAATGGAGACAAACTTTTGCAATTTGTCCAAAAATGCGACTGTGCACCGCAGCTACAACTTTAGCTAATGAGGCTAAAGTTATCAGTTTCTCAGCTTGTGATTCTGAATCGTTTCGACTTGGTCTGATCAACACAAAGTACTCTGGTAGACATGTCACGGTAACAAACTTTGCTACATTATAAATTGTTGCCAAAGCTATTGTGATAAACGATTGTTTTGGGGGTTTTTTAAGACCATTTTCAAGTAACATGACGGCAAGAACACATTCTCAAAGTTCAATAAACTTAAATTCTAATAAACATTTAACACTGAAACTGGAAGACATGTTAAATATCCTAAATAAATACACAGAAACAACCAATAAAATTAATTATAAAGATTACAAAGACCTTCCAAAGAAAGGGCTAGTTGAGACCAAAACGCCAAACTGAAGACTTTTTATCATCCAGTTTTTGATAGAAAGAGAAAAACAATAAGTTTTAATGCATCTCTCTCTAAGTTGACATTATTACGTAGACTGTTTGGACCGAATCAGGAATGTTTGCGTCGCCCGTTCGTATCCGGGTTCGATCGGCGGACTGTCAACATAATCCTCGGTTTGTCATCGAAACATAACGTTCTACTAGAAAAGAACGTTAATCTGAGGTTTCTTGTTCTGCGTCTTGAAATTAGTTATAAAGCAAATATTTGTACAAGTTAACAGTTTAATTCTGGTTTTCTTCATTACACGTTGGATATTCTCAATAACTGAACTGTTTGAGACTTTAAAGAGCCGGTATTATGTATTTTCCTGGCACATGGTTCCATTTTATAACACGATTAAGTAAAAATGCTGCATATATCAAACATAACATTGAAGTAGTTTGACTTGGTATTTTAACGCCTTGAAATTGGGCCTCTGTCCCTTTAAGAAGCTCCAACTCTTTCCGACACTCTGCCTTCTGCACCTCACGACGTTTCTCCATTGTGCCGTTTAAAATCGTCCTTGGACTGAGTCGTAGTTTGTATTTTAAACTCAGCAGTTTCACAGTTCCACCAGCTGTTTGCTAATTGCTGCTGCCGCTAGTCTGAAGGAGCTGAGTGAGGACTGATGCTCTAACGAGGAAGCATTTTGGTATGGCTGCCACAGAAAATTCAAGGTTTCCTCAACCATGAATAAAAGAATCACAGCAACACTGCAGGTGTGTTTTAGATGAGGGAATAACATGTTTACATGATATAAACCTTAAAAAAAAAGTGAGTTTTACATCGTCTTTTAGCTAAAGCGCTCTGAAAACATTGTCCTTTAATGTGCGTTAACGGTTACGGTATGGCTTGTCAGTCTTCAACTCGTGCATCGAAAATTAAGGCCTTAAAATTTCTTAAATGAATTAATTTTTTTTATTTATTTTTTTAAAGTAAGTCTTAAATTTTGTCGTGTCAGGACTTGTTTTTCTTTTTTTTTTCTCGTGAGACTTTTCAGACAGGCAAACGTTTGATTCACACTCGGACGTCTTCATTATGTTCTGTACCTCGATACGGTTGAGGCTACTGCTAACTAGCCGCTAATATACGTCTGCTAGCTCCCTCGCTAACTTTTTAAGTGAGCACAAGTTTATCGGCAGTTGGCTGGAAGACGTTCGTACATTTCTGTGGAGATGAAAGTCTCGCTCCTGAATTTGAGTTGGTGAAGCTCCGCTGTTCGTTTTCAAAGGTTCAAGCGTTGAATTTTCATCAGGCACTTTAAAGCAGTCCTAAAAACAATTTCCATAATTTGTGTGCTTATGGGTTTACTCTTTTAATGTAAAAATGACAAAAGGAAACAAAACGTTGATTCGTTACATATTCGTCTTACTCGGTTTGTCATAAAGTGTTAAAAATAGTTGATTTTTCCCCTCATAATCTACTTTTATCAAGAAGAATATTAAATATTTCAAATCCACATCAAATCTAGATGGTTGCACACCGACTGCATGAATAATTAACATCAGCGATCGCCTCTGCATGACATAACAAAAATGCTCAAAATCTGCTTTTATTCACTGATTAGAAAGCTACGCATCCTAATATTTTATAAAACTAACCAAACAGAAGTTAGTGTAAGTGTTTTGTTTTTTTTTTTGGGTCCCCCCTGATAAACTAACATTGCTCTGCAGCCGTTGGGTTCTGGTTCTGGTTCCGGCTTCGAGGTGAGTCTGTGGAGTGACGAGAGGAAACCAAAAAACCCGTAGATTGACACCGAAGCCAAACCTCTCTCACTTGACTATTGCAGGGTTCCAGCTTCCTCCCAGTGGAAAGCCTTTACAAGTAAACAATAACAAACAAGCTTCTACTTCTTTCTTGTCACCATTGCTAGACAAATGTTTATGGATCAGCAAGGAGACGAAAAATGCGTCCTTTTGAAGGTTTTCAACGCAAGGCTATTGTAATTTGTCCCACGGACGAGGATTTTAAAGAACGAACATTAAAGCAAACCAATGAGCAGGGGAAGGATGTGCCCGATCATGCTGTGTTAGAAATGAAAGGTAGGAATGCTGTGGAAACAAATTTAAACAAACAAAACAAAAAATAATAATAATAATAATTTTTTTTTTAAAAAGAAACGATCTTCTTTTTTTTTTTTTTTTTTTTTTTTTTTTTACTTTTTCTGTGTTGTCTCTAAAATCAAACTTGGAAGATGTCCCTTCCCTCCCTCCTCCCCCTTTTACCCACCAGATATCAGACCTGGACTTTTGTTTTTATTTTTATTTATTTTTAAACAGTTTACATAAATTTGATTCCTATTTTTTGTCCCTTTTTCTGCCACTTTCCATTCAGACTCGAACACGCTGCAAACCGAGACTCGTTTCCTGTTCAGTTCACATTGGAAAACCAAATTTAGTCGATTGGCGGCCATTAAACGGTCGCCTCCTTCTGAGTTGATTTCCAAAACCGTTCCAGGATCTGTGTTTGGTTTGCGGTGATGTTCCCTCTTCACTACAACTTTTTAGTTGTCCTTCTTGTCCCCCGTCTCTTCTGATGTCCCCCTTCCTCTCTGTCTGTCTGAACAAATGTTTCCTCCTGGAGGCGACGTTTGTTCCCTTTGCTTTATCTGCTTTTGTTTTTGTCGCCTTTGCGTCGTACTAATTATTTTTCGTTTTTGTCTTCCGGTGGTGTGGCTGCTCTGGTCTTCACTACGCTCCTACCCCCCTTCCCGTCCCCGTCTCTGTCTCCCCCGTTTCTCTCCACCCGTCTCCGCTCGGATGGGTGGCCGCCCCTCGAAGCCAACTTCACGCTGCCGGAGCCGTGCGACTTCCTGGAGGACGTGGCGTTCGTTGAGCTGCAGCGCGAAGACGCCGAGAAGCTGCTGAAGCAGTACAACGAAGAGGGCCGCAAGGCCGGCCCGCCGCCTGAAAAACGCTTCGACAACAGGCAGGGCGGCTTCCGCGGACGCGGCGGCGGCGGCGGCAGCTACCAGCGCTACGACAACCGTGACGGGTTTCGTGGCGGCTACCAGAACCGCAGCGGAGACGGAGGCAGCGGGTACAGAGGAGGTGAGGAGCTTAACTTTACTGACATTTTTCATTATTACAATGAAACATACCAAACACGCAGAACTTGGGGAACCGATTTCTACTTTTAGTGGAAAAAGACCAGGTGTTAGATCTAACGTATAGTTCCCACAAGTCCGAACCGGAAGTGTTCCGCGCCGTCTTAGCAGGCAACCACGGCGCTTTAAGACCAACAAAAAGAAAATATGTGGAAACTCTTGCCCACAAGTGAGAAAAAGATACATGGACAAAATGGCTGCTGTCGGGATCGACCAGTATGACATGGAGAAGTAAAATATGTCCGACAGTCTCATTTTTGTTTTGTATTTATTTCCTAAAACGATGGAGATTTGTTATTTATTTTGTCTTTTTGTTGCTCAGGTTACAACCGCGGCAGCTACAGCCAGAACCGATGGGGTAACAGTTACCGCGACGGCGGCTCGGACACACGCGGCAGCTACAACCGCAACCAGCAGTCGGGCGGAAGCTACAACCGCCCCGCTTCCTACAACAAGACGGGATACAACCAGGTAGCTGCAGTTTCCCCTCACCTGGTGGGGTTTGGTTTGGAGTCGGATATATTTTACAAGCTGGCGTTGCTTTGACCAGCAGGGCTACAGCCAGAGCTACAACCAGGGATACAACCAGGGCAGCTACAACCAGAACTACTACAGCAGCTACAGTCAGTACCCCGGATACAGCCAGAGCTACAGCCAGACGCCCACGACCGCACAGACCTACAACCACCACCAGCAGCCGCCGGCGGCGCAGCAGCCGCCGGCGCAGCAACAGCAGAGCTACAACCAGCAATATCAGCAGGTCAGGCAACTTCTCCTCAAGCACAGATGAAAATGTTTAAAATGGCAGAATTAAGTTTACTGAAGCTAAGTAAAGTAAGTTTATGCAGGAAAACTCGGAAATTTTTAGATTAATCTCAGAAATTCTCTAGGGGGGGAAAAAAAAATTTTTTTTTAGTTCAAAATGTCAAAAATTGGCAAGAAGACATTTTCTTGAAAACATTTTTAGATTAATCGCATACATTTCTGAGTTTGAAAAGTCAAAAATTGGCTTGAAGAAAATTTAATTTTCTAGAATTTTTCCAATTTTATACCAATCTTAGGAATTTTTTAGAAAAAAAAACTGAAATTTCTGAATTTGAAGTCAAAATTTTACTAGAAAAAAAACTTGAAAAGTTTTAGATAATCTCAGAAATTTGCTTGAAAAAAATCAAATTTTCTAGAAAAAAAAAAAGAAAATTTGAGATTAATCTAATAAATTTTCCAGACCAATGCTTGGAAATTCCTGAGTTTCAAGTCAAAATTTGTCCTTTTGAAAACTTTCTGAGTTTCAAGAGTCAAACGTTTGACTTTTGAAACTCAGAAATGTCTAAGTTTATTGCAGAATTTTTTTTACATCGATTTTAAAAGTTCTGAGTATTTTTCTAGCAAATCTTAAACTTTCATACTCAGAAATTTCTATATTTCTTTTTTCCTATAAAAAGTCTGAAGTTAATCTAAAAAATTGACACATTTTAATATTTATTTCATAAGTTATTTACGATAATTTGGCACTGTTCACCCTCCGTATCAGGCTGGTCTGTTTATTTAACCAGTTAATAATGGGACGGAAAAATTTGCTTAATATGAGATTAATTTTCTATTTAAAGATTTTGAACAAGTGAAGCTAAAACTTCCTCTTATCTGTACAAAGATGTTTTTTAATGCAAAATGTATTAGTTTTCGCATAATATTTGCTGTTTTTTGTTTGGTTTTGTTTTTTTAGTGAATGGCCTTTTTTGAGTCTGTATGCTTCAGTTAATCAATTAATCACAACTAGCCTGATTAATCGTTTCAGTTCTAGTTGATGACGGTGCGATCAAACGGTGTACAATAAGCCGTTTGGCCGTTTTCAGCCTTCATGGAGGGAAATCTGACTTTCTTTCCTCCCTCATTTCTTCCAGTACGCTCAGCAGTGGCAGCAGTACTACCAAAACCAGAACCAGTGGAACCAGTACTACAGCCAGTACGGCGGTTACCCTGGACAGGGCAGCCAAGGCTCGTCTTCTGGTTCCCAGTAGCTTCCTCCTGCTTCTCCTCCTTCCCCTAACACCTGTGACCTCTGACCTCTGCAGCTGATCATTATTATTGTTTTTGTACAGTTTAAGTCACCAACTATGGATCGTGTCCGTCTTAACGCGCTAGCCTTCCGTTTCTCACGCGTCGTTATCCAGTTCGATGTGGGATTATTTTCACCAAGCATTGAACGTGAGGTGGTAGATGGTAGATATTCTAAACTCGTAATGAATGTTATTGATTATGCATCAGATGTGGATGCCTGGCGTCCATATTCCCCCCTCAGTTTGAAGAGGCGGCTGTGTATATTTATAGGCTACAGCGGGAGAAGACTGAGCTTAACGGAGAACAAATGCATGCTTTTTACCTCTACTCCCCCTTTTCTTCTCACTTGCTCTTTGCTTTTCAGTTACGGAGTGAGCATCTTTTATTTACCGCTATAGAAACAGAGCATTATGGAGCATTTTTATAGGTGTTGGTACTGTAGTATTTAATCTGACCTTTTGATTATGAGTAATCCTTTGCCGCTTGTGTAGTTGTAATTTGCTTTATTTTTTATAATTTCCATCCCCATTTTTTTTTTTTATTGCTTTTCATTGAGTCCTGTAGTTCAAGCCAGTTTTTTTTTCTATCTTAAAACAAAACAAAAACAAAAAAAAAACAGAATCAGAGTTTTTGACCAGTTACGCCAGCTGTCTTGTCTTTATACAATAAACACAGTTGTAAACACCTACGGATGTGTGGAAAATGTCTTTTTGGTTCCCCATTTTTAAAGGAAAGTCAAAACACAACATGTAACTTATGACTGTATTTGTATTTCTCTTTATTTTTTTATAAAACTGAAATCAACAAAAGGACAAAAGGAGGAAGATGAGAATAATTAGACCGTGTGTGTTGTTCCAGTGCAGTCCTGCTGAACCGTAAATGAAGAAATTTGAAGGTGTTTTCAGGGCAGGAAATAAACATTTTGTTTCCATGTTGCTTCAAAACAGAACCAAGTGGTGCAGAAAGAGTCCAATGTCGCGCTGCATTCCAGTTACCTCGCACAATAGAGTATCAAGGCCGTACTAAAAAAATAAAATGAGAATAAAGTTGAAATAATACGAGAAGTTGTAAACGACAGTCATATTACGACTTTTCTCATATCCAACTAAATTCTCATTGAGTGGTAATCTGTTCTCATAATATTACGACTTTATCGTATTATTTTCACTATGTTCTCGTAAAGTTGTCCGATAAGTCGAAATACGAGTTGTAGTAAGTTATGTCACAAGAATTTTATTATTTCGACTTTGTTTTCGTATGACTTTGCAGGAATAATCAGTTTTACGAGAAAGCAGTAGAAATGCAAGTTGTAATATTACAAATCCAGTGAAAATACAAATCGCAAAAGATTAAAAGTCATTAAGAGATTAAACTCAAAATTTGAGAAGTTGTACTAATAGTCATGAGTATTGTATTATTTTGACTTCGTTCTCCAACAATTTTATTCTCGTATTACTTTTAATTTTAATTTATTTTCTTATCGTGGCCCCAATACCAGGAAATGGGAACCTGAAGCTGGATTTTTCCAAAGCTAATGGCAACAACATGGCGATACCCATAAATATTGTTTTCAATAAATCATTTCAAGTTTTACTTTCCGCCTTTAATTTTTTCAGCTTATGTAGTTTCAGATGCTACATGTAACATTGATTTGAGGTGCATTTTTCCACATCTTGCTGCTCTTGCTGTGAGGAGTGGCCATATTGAAACAGGAAGTCGGCTTTAACAGGGGGTAGTCGGTGTTCCAGTTTATTTTTCCCACTGGGAAGTCGGAATTTCCCAGCTCTTAGTAAAACTGGAACGCAGCATCAGTTTCAGTGAAATTATCAAATTCAATCCCAAATAGTCATGTGTTTACTTACCCAATTTACTAATCATTCATCATATAGCTGCTGAAGTTGAACTAAATATTTGTTTTTGCTGCTTAGTGTTAATTTCCTACCCTGCTCCTGTGTGTTAAGCCCAAGAAATGTCTGTAGGTTTGCAGAAATTCATCTTAGCACCAGAAATGCAAGGCACGTGTTCTTCAAATAAAACAAGGTTTTCATAAATTACACAGGGAAAAAAAAAAATGCTCGAAAACTCCAGAGTCAAACTAACAAGAACGTCACAACTATGAAGTCCATTTACAGCCAAGAGGCTGATAAGTTCGACGTCGGCGGTGGAACAAACATGGCGGCGGCGCCGGTTGGCTTTTTGTCCGAGCAGGAAGAGGAGCGTTCAGTCCGGCTCTCGGCTTTTGTCCTTGTGCAGATGCAGCTCGTCCAGCTTGTCCTGAAGGAAGGAAACTGGCATGGAGCAACCTCTGCTTCGGTGCGGCAGCGTCTTGGTCTGGAAGGTGAGTGAAACGGCAAAACCGTTACAGGAAAACTGTTCAACCACCGTCATCAGCGCCCATGCTAACTAGCCTAGCAGAGAGAAAAGGGGCGGGCGTAATCAGTGCGGACATGATTGGTTGTTTCTGACTGAGCGGTTTCTTTCTACAGGCTGCACGCGGTGAAAACAGAACTTGATTTTTTCTGCTCACAGATTGTCTGTCTGACGTCATACTGACGGTTATTACAACGTATTCAAAAAAAAATAAGATGGCGTATTGGGACTGAAAAAGGGAAGAGTATATTTCTGCCAAACAATTTTGTGATTAATTAAAAACATGGAAAATTCTCAGTTTGAAAAGTCAAAAGATTTGCTAGAAAAAACAAAGAAATGTTGAGATTGTCCGAAATTTTCTAAAAAAAAAAAAAAAAAAAAAAGGATGTTTCTGAGTTTGAAAAGCTTAAAAATGTTTGACTTTTGAAACTCATAAATTTTCATGTTTTTCTGCAAAATTTTTGAGATTAATCTAAACGTTTCTATGTTTTTTTTCTAGCAAAATTTTGACTTTTGAAGCTCAGAAATTTCCTTATTTTTCTAGAAAATTTAGGGTTTTTTTGGCGAAAATGTACTCCTTTTCATCTATCTAACATGGTGTCATAAAAAAACATTGTTTAATCAAGAATTAAAATCAACAAAACATCTCTTTTAAAACAATTACTCTTTAAAACAGCTTGAAATTATGAGTGCAGTTTCCTTTAGCTGTGATTTATTTAAAAAAGATACATTTACAGGAGACTTTTAGCACAGAGTGTTTTTCTACAAAATTTAATCTAAAAATTTCTGTTTTTTCTAGCAAAATAAAAAAAAAATTACCCTTTAAAACCGCTTAAAATTATGAGCAAGTAGAAGCTCTTGTACAAGTAATAAAATAAATCTATCTTGCATACCGCAGCTTTAAATTTAATGTCAACTGTTTTCCTGTAGTGTAATCTGCTCTTATAAAAATCAAACTAAAGTTGGTCTAAAGATCCCCTCTTTCTGTCAGGTGTGTCTACGTCTCACCCTTCTGTCAGGGGACGCATGTCCAACACAGATGAGGTGGTTTCCCCTCCGGTCCCTCCTCTCAGGCGTCCAGACCCCGGGGTCGGTCTGAGTGGAGCGGTCCGACAGCGTGGAATCGCCCGTGTTCTGTGTCCAGTCTGACGTTACTCTGATTTGTTCCGTGTCGTTGCTTTGGGGGAAAACGAAGGCCTCTTCCTCTGAACCTGGTGGATAGAATCACATACGAGGTTATTTACGCAGAGCTGTGTGTGTGTTGTGGTTTGTAAACATGGTGGATGAAGTACGCACTCCAGCTGTTGCCCTTGGTTCTGGAGTCAGGACCGGGAGTGCACGGACACGACCCGGTTGTGTTTTTGTGTTTCTTCTGGCAACCCGTCCGCACCAGATCCCTGCAGTGTCTGTGACAGTTTATCCCACAATCTAAGAGCAAGACGCACAACAAGGACAACATTTAACAAAACATTTTTAAGGTTCCCTTAAAAAGAAGAACGAAAAGTAAACAGGTGGAGATGATCAATTGTCATTTGTAAAGTTACATAGTCAAACATTGATGGTAATTATTTGGGTTCTGTAGCTTAGCTTGTCAAAAGAGAAAAGAAATTTGTCATTCATATTTTCACAATGTTATTCATTTTAGATTTATAAACGTTACAATGCCAAATTAAACATTTTGATTCAAGTTAAACATTTATTTTGGGGCTAAATATTTAGTTTGCTAAATAAACGGTTAGCACTAAGCTAAACATTTAGCTCCATGCTAAATATTTAGCTACTAACTAAATATTAAGAACCAAGCAAAAAATTCAGTTTGGAGCTAAATTGTTAGGAAACTAACTATTTAGCTTGGAGTAGTATTCAGTTATTTCAAGCTGAACACTTAGTTTGGAGCTAAATATTTAGAGCAAAGCTAAATAATTTGTTTGTTAATTGAACATTTAGCGTCAACACATTAAATATTTAGAACCAACCTACATAATCAGTTAAATTACTTAATATGCTAACTAAATGTTTAGCACCAATCAAGCTTTATATCGCATTGCACCAAAACAAGCCAAAGAAAATCAACAGCTTAAGGCTGACTGGACCGACAATATGAACTTCTATGTTCAGATGAGATCAAATTAAATAAACCCTCTGAAATAGTTTCACGGTAAAATAACATATCGACAGTTGATCTCAAGATATGTTGTTTGGATCAGTTACGCAACAATCAATTTCCTCAACTCAATGTGGCTTTAAGTTCTTTTTCTCCTTTAATAACAGTGAAAATAATTACTGAGTGGGTAAGCAGACGTTGCGCCTCGTCTTACCTTTGCAGTGGTAGCCCTGTTTGATGACGCCCCACAGCTGGACAGGGCAGAGACGACAGGTTACGCTCAACGTTTGGTCCAAACCGGGAACACAACAAACCGCTTCTGATACTCACGAAGCCTCCACACGTGTCACAGAACGTCGGCCGCTTGTACGTCGTCTCGTGGAAGTTGTGCGTTTCGTTGAAGTTGTAGCCCAGCTTAGCGCAGACGGACATTCCTCTCATGAAGTAAGAGGTGATTTCTTCTCGGCTGATTTGCCCCTCCCTGGGAAGAAGAATTTACCAATTTAGACCCTAAAATCATGAGGTTTTTTAAAAAGTAATAGTTGTTTTATTGTTTTTTTTTTTTTTGGGGGGGGGGGGGGGGGGGGGGGGTTTTTTTTGGGGGGGGAAAAAAAAAAAAAAAAACTGATGCATTGATTTCTCTTTTTATAACCAAAAAAAAATCATTACCCCAACCAAAAAAAATTCAACAATTTT
>CAEGAE010030533.1:0-36541 GCA_903067095.1 Girardinus metallicus | reverse complement strand
AAATGGATGGATGGATGGATGGATGGATGGATGGATGGATGGATGGATGGATGGATGGATGGATGGATGGATGGATGTTAAAAACTGTTTAAAAAAAACATGCAAAATGACACACAAAAAAACCCACACATGCGCATTAATTTTTTGCCATTTCTGAAGCTATGTCTTATAAAATGTTGATAAGTACTTTAGTTCAAAACACTACTTTTCCATATCTTCAAAAGACTTTACAATACCCTCATGTGTAAGTAAGGACATACTTTTAAATGCTTTCCATCACATGTAAAACCATTAATGGGAGTAATCCATGTAATTTAAAGATCTGATTGTCTAGTAACATCACCATGTTAAATCTCTGCCTTCATGGTGCAGAAATCTTACTAATTTCCAGAATTTCATAAACTTTATGCGGTGTTTTAGTTTTTACATCTCTGTCTTGTGGAAACAGATCCCAGTCATTCTCTTAAAAGGAGAATAAAGATTTTTTGTTTACTAAACCTCGCCTTTTTAAAGGTAAAAGCTATGTTTTTCTGTAATGTTATGCCTTAAGAGTTTTAAAATACTTTCAAGTGTCTGATTGAAATGTTGTTTTTTTTTGTCACAATTTGATGTTGAGACCCAAATTAAGGCATAAAATAGGAGTTGTCATGAACTGGTTGCTTGTTGAATAAAGAATACCTATCAAAAAAACAACAGGGGCACACAGGGGAAATATTGACAGTCTAGTTAAACAATAACTAGACAAAAGAGCTAATTAAACAGCGAATAACCAAAGACAAATTGACAGAAACAAAAAACTAAAGGATAATAAAACTCAAATTCCTTAAGATCATAACAAGATCAAGTTGACGGAAAACATAAACAAATGTTCTTTTTTTTCAAATATTACTGTTTTGTGTTGGGTTCAATTTCTGATTTTGTCATATATTCTCAATATAAATGAAAAAAATTACAAAGCCTCAAGTCTGTTACTGGAAAGTAGGATTTTTTTTTTATGGCTATGGCTATAAAGTAAACATATCTGACATTATATGCATACATATAAAGAGAATGTATTATTTTGTACATTATAGCACATTAATATGGAACTTAATTTCTTTCCAAACCAGTAATTCTCCTCCGGACACTGCCAACATTAGCTTTAAGCAAACATGGACACAGGCCTTCCATGCCTCAAACACAGACAGATTACAATCTAAAAGTAATAAGATAAATTCCAGCAAGGAAACTAACAAATCAACTTATATAATCAGCAAAACTTACCACAAAAGGTGCATTTCTTCTAGTTTTTTAAAGGCAAAAACAATTCAAAATCTGCCTCCGTTGTGTTCCTCACAGCTGATCAAAGCCTCTCAGCTGCGTTGGAGGGCTATTTTGGGACATGTAACATCATGGCCAATTTGCTTAATCTTTGCTAACACTTAATCAGCACCTAAGGTTGAGGAAATATATATATACATATATATTGAAAAAGGAAATAAACAACACCTTTTACTCATAATAAATTTCAAAACATTAACTACTTATTTCTTGCAAGTTTGGGACAATGTAACGTGTTATTATTAATATTTAAACACATTAAAATTTTGAATAAAAAAACACTTTCTAACTGTAATTTTACCTGTAAACAATTCCTTTATAATTTATTATTTGTGCTCAAAGCCAACAAGAAAGTAAAGATGGAATTTACATGTTTGAAAAGAAAAAACAAGATAGCCAAATTGAGAAAAACTGTGATTGTTCTTTAAACTAATTACATTTTCTGGGTTAAATGATGGCAATACTGTTGTCAACAGATATCACGGGTCGCTCAAACTAGTCTGAATTTGCAGGCGGCCACCATAATCAGATTTGCGAGGTCTAGGCCTAATAAGGATTAGTTTGAAGGTTTTGCGCACCTGCTGACAGCAGGAGGCAGAATAAAGTCTTTAAGCAGTAGTTTTACCTGGCAATTCCACAATCAGACCTCAGGACAAACAATGTATCTGTATTAGTACCTGTGATTGTGGAAGTATGTTGATAAGATCAGAAAATAATGTATATTTTGTGCCATACCCCACAAAAAATTATATACTTTTTTTAACACAGTATAAATTTTTCATTTTTAGACTTTGCCTTTGAATTGAATGGACCAATGTTGTATTTGCACGAGAAACCGAGCGCTGTGTCACTGTTTTTCAGGTAACAGGCCTTGTGCCAATTCCCATCTATTCCTAACTGAGCATAATCTGCTGGTAAATCCCACCGACATGTGCAGCGTCCTGAAAGGTGGGAACTGCTCATGAGAGTGGTCCAAGCTAATAGCCAATAGAAGCCACAATATATGTCAGAGTATTAGCACACTATACAATCAAAACACCACTGATATGTGTTTGTAATTTTGCCTTTTTGTGCACAAAAAATGTGTGATCTAAAAAAAGTAAGTTGTGATTTTACTCTTTTACCACACTTAAAAGTTTTAGATGAATACCAAACAAATTTTAATGACAAGAATGACGTGGTTAAATATTAATAAGCAGTTATCAAATTAGGATTTCATTGACTAACAACAGAAAGCTGTCCAGATAGTCCAGTCACTATTTGAAAAACGGCTTGTTAAATCAGGAATTGTTGAAAACACTGATCCAAAGCACATCAATAACTTCACCCCTGAATGCCTCAAAAAACAATAAGGTTTTGGAATAATCTAGTCAATGTCTGCACTCTTATCTGAGTGACATGCTGTGATATGACTATAAACAATCAGTTCACTTTTGAAAATCCTACAGTATGGCTGAATTTAAGCCAATGCTGTAAAGAGTAGGCCAAATTCTTTCCACAGTGAAGCAAATGACTCATTGCTTGTCATAACAAATACTTCACAACCATTAGCCTTACAAACCTGGTTGATTTGGAAATGTTCTCCCACTCTTAATTACAGAATCATCTATTTGACTGGATTTTTTATTTATTCTAATGATTATTAGAATCATTAAAGGGATAAAAAATAGCAACAACATAATAAATCTGAAAGGGTGATCCTTTTTAATGACATTACAAAGTTTATTTGTTAAAAATCCCTCAATTAATTTGTGATCACAACAATTTTAAACTGATTTTAAACTAATGGCACAAACATCACTGTACAATTCTCTTTCTACCATTAAATTTAGGAGTCTTAAATGCAAAACAGCTGAAAATTGAAAAACAAAAACAAAAAAAACAATCTTGGGCAATTTAAGGGATATTGTTGGTGTAGCTATGGCTTATGTGCTTAGTAAAAGTAGGGACCAAAATCAAATTCTACTAAATGCCCCTTACAATCTTTGGTCATTTACCAAGCTGATTCAAGTGCAACTACTTCATGCATTTGGTCAATACACACAATGTTCCAAAATATTTGTTTTTTCCAGAAATATGTGCTAATGTGTCAATAGGTTAATTTAGTTTCTGTGCATAGTTGCTGGTTTTTGATAAGGAGAAATTGGTTAAATAATACTTTTTAAAAGCGAGCAAGATTTAAATAAACATTCTGTGTCGTGACTCAACTCAAGTGTCAAAACGTTACGCTTTGGCGCCATCTGAAGGCATTCCGTACATTACTAAAAAAATTATGAAATTGTTATTGGTTGTAGAAAGAAACACATTTTTGAAGTTTTTATGAAAAGTAAAGTAATGTGATAAAAAAAATACTAACTGATATAATCAGTGTGGTTCAGTGTGATTATTATAGCAACCGGCGACATGATCCATTTTTCTGTTCTGGCTCGATTAACTCCACTTTGGAACTTACAAGCGGGCATCTTCTAGTCAGGTCTGCTACACAACGGGGGCAGTCGCTGTGTGGTCCCGGTCCGCGAAGTTGACGCTGCCGCCTCCGCCGCTACCGCTTTTTCCTCACTGGCGTGGTCTTTTTGTCCCGTATTTTCTTTTTCGCTTGCGCCTTTTTTGTCCCGTTCTGTCAGATAAACCAAGATGGGGAAGAAGGAGGAAGAGGAGATTATCAGAATCGCTAAAAAGATGGATAAAATGGCGCAGAAGAAAAACGGGGTGAGATGTTCTCAGAGAGATGAACGCTATTAGCCGACCATGCTAGCATGGACGCTAATGGGATCCGATGGAGCTCAGCAGCGGCTAATTTAGCTTCTAGCAAGTTCACTCAATAAGAACATTTCTGATGCAAATATTAGTTATTTATTCCGCGAATTTACTCACACATGTCTCCGGCATAGACACTCACAGCTGATATTCATGAAGTTTGTAACTAACCCGTTTGCTGACAAAAACAAGTTGTTGTTTGCTATCAGTCTGTTTATTTGTGTTGCTAAAAAGTTAGCAGTTAGCAGCCTAAGGAGCATTGTAAGGTTCATGAGCGTGAACAAAAGTCAATAAATGATCCATGTGATATTCAAAAGTTATTGTTCATTTGACAACAAAACATTGATGATTTAATATCATTCATGTAGAAGTCATATGCATTTGATACGGCGTGAATTAGCTTCCCCAGTTCGCCTTGGACACTCAATATGTAGCCGCCAAGCAACTACCCATGCAATATTACTACTGTGTGTTATGAGCATTTCTAAAGCTGTAACAAACTGTTAATTCAATTATAGATTAATATGTAAACATTTACTACTCTGGTTACTCTAAAGTCTGAGAACAATGCTTATAAATTCTTAAAATGAATCCTCGGGTTGAGCCCAAATTGTAATTTAAAGGGAATATAAAAGCATTAGCCCTGAAACGAAAGTTAAGGATGAGGAAACTTTAGTTTTTTGTTTTGTTTTTGCAGCTTTAGTTGGTAATAGCGCAGCATTCAGTTGATAGGCACTTGCTATTAAAAACACGCTATCCCTACGTTTGTTTATGTATGTTTTTTGTATGTTGTCAACTTCACTGGACCTAATTTGTCTGATTTTTACATTATTTTATGTTGAGCAGCTCCAGCTTTATCTTTTAAGCCAAAGGGGCCTCTACAAACGAATTTTTGTATTGACATTCATGTAAAATTTGATACACAATTATGTATCAGTCAGGGGGACTTGAAAATAAAATTTAAACTTTACCCTGCCATCAGTACAGTTGCTAACATTTAATTAAAAATAGTTACACATTCAAAATCAATCATGTATTTAACCCTGTTACGTTTTAAGAAAATCACACATTAAATTTCTTACTTTAATATCAATAAGTTTTTATATAACACTGATATTTCCATATTTCTAACTACATTCAGGCATCATCTTTTTTTTGTTATACAACTTTGAGTCATTTTTACCAGTATTAAAGTAGGAGTTACTAATGGTAAATACTTTTTACATTTTGAATAATACCAACTGTCATTATGAGGCATCTGTCTACTCTAGAAGAATCAGTTTCATAAGTCTTTTTTGTGACATACTAACAGTTAATTTACAATGTCCTTAACATAAAACAATATTCTAATCTCCAAGTTCTTCATGCCAAACTCTACACAGAGTCACACCTTGCTGAAATAGTTGCCACAATATAGGATTAAAAGTAACATATGTTTGTTTCAAACTGACTTATCTCTTTTTCTCTGCAGGCTGGGGCATTGGATCTCTTGAAAGAGCTGCGGAGTGTACCCATGACTCTGGAGCTGCTCCAGGTATGCCTTTTTTTTTTGTTTGTTTTTAATGTGTATTTTTTTTTTGTTTCTGTAGATTCAGACAGTTTTTAGTCTAAATTACTGATGATTTTTTGTTTTTCCCCAACAGTCCACCAGAATCGGAATGTCTGTTAATGCGATCCGCAAGCAAAGCACAGACGAGGAGGTGACATCTCTCGCCAAGTCCTTGATCAAGTCTTGGAAGAAGCTTTTGGGTAATTTTTATTGTTGATGTTTTCTGTTGATCTGATAAGAATCGTTGTAAAAAAAAATTGAGAATGTCCAGTGTAATATCATTGCCAATGAGCTCCACACGACAATTGTGAGGTTCACATTTTTTACTGCTGAACAAATAATTCATCAGCAAATTTAGCAGATAACTTGGTGTAGTACAGGTGCCAACATGACATGAATAAATAATTTTTTTATACAGATCAGAATTAATTGTTTAAAGGCACAAATACATATATCCAGAATTATTTAAACATGTCAATAATTTATTAATTGCATAGTTATATGTCAAATTGATCAGTAAAAATTTGTAGGTATGTTTAAAGGTACCTTGAAAGTTTAAAGTACCTGCTTTATTATATCATTAATAAAACAATTATTGAGATTGTTTTATTTTCTTCATGTTTTTTTTTACATTTAGATGTCAAAAAGACTCTAACATCTGATTGGCTAGTCTTCTCAGAGCGCTCACTGTAAACCAATCACTTTTATTTACAGAAGTATTGTCTCCACTGAGGTATCAATTATATCAGGCACATAGTTGATAAAATAAATTAATGTGCTCTTGTAAACAAGATTAAATTGCATATATTCTTTATAAATATACATGTTTAAGCTCACTTGTTCAGTATGTAAGACCTGATTTATGTATTTGTTTTCTATGTTAATTTATCATTGTTCCATTTAAGTAATAAATCATGACTATATTTTTAGATTGATTTGTGGAATTTCAGGGATCTATATGTAGAAGCTGTCAACTCCTTGTTTAATAATATGAATTCTATATTTTTTAATCAAATATACTTGAGATTTATATTTTCCAAACTTCGATAATTTACTCTTCAGATGAGCCTGGAGGTGGAGAAAAAGCTCCAGATGAGAAGCGAAAAGAACAAACAACACCCGTCGTCTCTCCATCGCAGGGTAGCCCAGAGCCTAAGGAAGAAAGGTAAGAGAAACATTTTTTGAATGATTTTATTTACTTATACTTTCTGTTATTTTTGCCGTAGTGCTCTGTTGCCTCCATTGATTTCCAGCTTTCCTCCTAACTTCTGCAGCAGCTCCAGCAGTAATTCCAGCAGCAAAAGTGAAACTTCTGAAGTCGCTTCCAACACGTTTACCACCTCCTTTCCTCGCGCCCCAACCACCTCCGACTCCATCCGTCTCAAGTGCAGAGAGATGCTGGCCAGTGCTCTGCAGACTGGAGGTATAACCCAACACTGCACACCAACTCATTTTGCTGGTTTATGTATGTTAACTATGTTTGATCATTTTCAGAGGATCATATTGCCATTGGTGCTGATTGTGAGGAGCTCGGCGCACAGATTGAAGAATATATCCTTTACATTTTCGCTTTATTCGATGCTCAGTTCCAGGGATTTATTTGTTATGTATTTGTCTATATTTGGGAATAGTGTTATGGCCTTTTTTAGACACACATTTCAGTAGCAAACTCGATGAACCACTTCATATTTATTCTTTTAAGAAAAGAAAACACTAAAAGTTCAACAATTTTCAATTATGTTTTTCATTTTTGGCCTTTTTGTTTTGTTCTGAGGTAAAGAAAATTTCAGCTCTTCAAAATATAAGTCCTTGACCTGCTCCCACATATCTTCCAAGAGTTTAAGAACACAGACATGAAATATAAGAACCGTGTGCGGAGCCGGATCTCGAATCTAAAAGATATGAAAAATCCCAATTTAAGGAGGACCGTGCTCTGCGGGAGTGTAACTCCGGAGCGGATGGCCAAGATGACCGCAGAGGTATGGTGTCTGTTGATGGTGCTAACTATGTTGCTAATATTCCAGCGCATAGAATGACCAGAAATCACAACATATATTTAAAAGTTTTTTTTGCTGCCACTGTTTAGGAAATGGCCAGTGACGAGCTGAAGGAAATGAGGAAGAATTTGACCAAAGAAGCTGTCAGGGACCACCAGATGGCCACCACCGGCGGCACTCAGACTGATTTATTCACCTGTGGCAAATGCAAGGGGAAGAACTGCACCTACACACAGGTAGAGACGAACTCCGAAAAGGCCTTTATTTATGTTGTGATGAAATAGCAGGCGAATTTAATTTCAAATTTCCAATTACAATGCACCCATTTGCAGTACTGTAAACTTTAGCATGCTACTACGATACATCACACATATTTAATTGTGTTTATGTGTATTATTTGATTTATTACTCTGAATGAATAAGCACGGGGATTTTAAAAATATGATATTTGGTAGTAAGTTGTGTCAATTTTATTGAATGATTTCTAGGTTCAAACTCGAAGTGCTGATGAACCGATGACCACGTTTGTCTTCTGCCAGCAGTGTGGAAATAGATGGAAGGTATGCAAATTGATTAGTATTTCCTGGTCTAGGTAACTAGCATTTGGAGCTTCCTCCCACTCAGTTTTGTTTTTGCACTGCATTCATTCGTTCTTGTCGTTCTGAAAGAAATCTCACATTTAGTTTAGACACATTCACCTCAGAACAACATGGGAATTTCTCCAGCAGGCTAAGGGATCTTTCCGATCGGTCCACAAAATATTTTGGTTTGATTTACATCTTGTGCTGTTTTCTGTTCTGACAAGTAAATGTACAAAAAAATGTGAATATTACGAAAAAGTTAAATATTTTTCGTCACTCATTTTAGAAAGTTTTTTATATTCATTTCACATAGAAAATAGTTCTTACAACTTACACAGTGAAAACCGAAATTCAGTTTACCAGAAAACTGGAAAATTACATAAGCTTGATAAAAAAGGAGAAATGTCAGGCATACAAGTTTATTTCTTTGTACCTAAAACCTTGTTGGTTCTGCTGTTGCATGAATTACTGTATCAATGCATCGTGAGATGGAGGTGATCAGCCTGTGGCTCTGCTGTTGCTTTGACAGCTGCCTTCAGGCTATCTTCACTGTTTGATCTGGTTTCTGTCATCTTCCTCTTAACAAACCCCCAATGGTTCTGGTCAGGAAAGCTGTACTGGTCAATCAATCACAGTAACACTGTGGTCATTGAACTAGCTTTTGCTCCTTTTCTTGGTACTTCTGTAGCGGCTCTTTACGCACTGACTCCACCCTCAGGCCACTCCTTGTGAAGTTCCTCCAAATTCTTACTTGGATTTTACTGGACAGTCCACTCAAAAGCTGCAGTTGTCCCCCGTTGTTGGTGCACCTTTTCCTACCACACTTCTTCCTTCCACAGAACTTTTCATGACTATGATTTATGATTTTCTCTCAGCATTCTAGTTTTCTGAGACACAACATTTTGCTTGTCATTGTCTTAAAACATAATCATCAAAATTAGAAGAAATAGCAGTTTTAAATTCTACCTAAAAAAAAGCCCACTGTTCAACCTAATGACAAAAAAATGGGCATAAAAATATTACTGGTGTTTTTAGTGGCATTCTGTTGTGGAAATTTAATGCAACTATTCCATGAAAAACTTGTTCATTATATCTACATAGTAAAGTATATTTAAAAATATTATCTAGTTCTTTATCATTTGTAGCCAAAGCTATTAAGACCAACAGTGAAAAGTTCAAATGTATAGAAAGTTTTATGTAAATTTGTGAAAAACCCATTAGTTCAACTTAAAAAAAAAAAACCCAACTTGATAATATCTGAAAAACCTTGTCATGTTCCATATAACAAATGAGGTGGACAGGCCATAATAAGGACAAATTAAAGAATGATGAAAGACTGAAAACACACCACAGAACTTTACAACTAAGAACCTGAAGAATAACCAAAGTTTAACTTTTTGTAAATGTATTAAAATGACTTGATTGTATTTCCAAAATCTTGTATTTCCAAGTGACTTCCGTAAAGCCCATTAAACAAGTTGCTTTTGTTAAAACCACTATTATAGCAGTTATTGTTAAAATCTGTGACGTTTCTCAGTGGATCTTCTTCTCGTCTTCTAGTTCTGCTGAATCTGCTGGCATCATCCACGGCACTCCCGACAAGTAGCAAAATTCCCGGACCAGGTTCTGTCCGCCTGCAGCAGAGCGGAGCTTTGTATTCTGTGGTTGCGATGAACTCAACATCCAAGATGCCACTACGGTTACCGTTTGAGTAAATATCATGGTCATAGATTGAGCTTATTGTCACTTCCCTTAAGGCCCCTCTCTTCAAATCTCTTACTGTTGTTATTAGTTGTTTCTCGCTGTCAGATATATGCCATGAATCTTGTGTCATTCTCTTTTATCTGCGTTTTTATATGTAGTTTTAACACTTTGGATAATATTGTTTTTTGCTTTCCCGGCACAGCATTGTATTGTTTTATTTAATTTCCCAATAAAGTGTAATCCATTTGATTAAAAAGGAGTTATTTTAATTACTTGTCTTTTATTATGCTCCACAGTCTATGCGAACCTTTACTATCGCTATAATGCCTGTGAGTGTCTGAGCGGACACACATCCTGTATGAGTGTGTGGGAGTATATTTTTGTAATTGGTAGAATATTCATCACTTCAAAGTGAATGCAGATGTATGCATATTATTAATCTGTCTAGAGACTGAATAATGTCATTGGTTGGATCAGGAAAAACACAATTGTTCCCCCTTTCATGGAGCTTCTGTAATTGCCAGGTGCAAACACTCGGTGCTGATGAACTGCTTTGCTCCCTTCCTACAGGCCATGTTGAACCCAGACCAGTAATATTTTACAATTAAGAGCATTTATGGTTAGAGTTACACATAGCACATCTTTTAAAAGTGTTTATCCACCTTGTACTTTTCCTTTTTGAACTTTTTGTTTTAAGATTAGAGAAACTTATGAGTGCATAACTGTGACGTGGACATTAGAGACTGAAATTTGTATTTCATTTTTTTCACACACAATCTTACGTTGATTTTTGATCGAACTTTGACAAGGCTATTGTTTTGATTTAAACCATGAGTTTCCAATTTTAGTTTTTGAAAGCTACTGTCCTGCAGCCTTACTGCAGGACAGTAAGCCTCAACACGCATCGAAAAGGTGGTTTGCCCAGGGCGCCAAACAGGCTAGGACCGCCTCTGCTTACATCATCACCCTCTATTCAGCTCCAACCTCTTTCCGTAAAGAAAAGCATCCCCACAGCATGACGCTGCCTTCCACATGTTAAGCCTGCAAGACCGATGTGTTCAGGGTCATTTGCATTTTTAGATTTCTGTTTCATTGATATTTTGCATGTAGGCAAGAAATAAATAACTTGTGGACCTATCTAACTAAAGTAGTTCCATCTCCATGTTTACTCTGTTCCCTATGTGGCACTGTCCCACTTTTTTTTTTAACAAGACCTCTGATGGGTGCTTGTAGCTCCTTCAGGATTTTCATATTTTTCTCAGTATTACATTATAGTGATAACTTGTACTTTCACAAGGCTCTTGGGTTATAATAGCTGCTTTGTCAGACTTCCTATGCTAATCGGTGTGAAATGCAGGAAACTGAAGATATTTTTAGTGACTTTTGAAACATCCATCCATTTTCTGTACACCCTTGACCCCTAGGGGGTTAGGGAGGGGTGCTGGTGCCTATCTCCAGCTAATGTTCAGGGCGAGAGGTGAGGTACACCCTGGACAGGTCACCAGTCTGTCGCAGACTTTTGAAACAATCAACAGATATAAAAAATCAAAATATGTTTAATAAAATGTTGAAAGTAACAACATCAACAACAATGCTCTTTGTTAAAGGTGTAAATAACATTTTATGACATCTAAACACATATTTGTTCCTTCAACAAAATCAATAAAATTACTTAAATTCCATTGTTGGTCACTGCAGAAAAAAGAAGGTGAATGTCTTTGTTTACTTTGACAAGATGAACCTGGCTTCTAGAAAAAGTGTTAAAATTACGAGGTGATGAGTGATGTTGAAATCTGTATGTGATATGACTCAGAAAAACTGATGTCAGAGATGTTTTGGTATTTTTAAGGACATAATCCAAAATAATTCAAATTTAATACAAGAAGTTTCAGAAGGCCTTTGCACAGACCATAAAATATGTACTGTGCATACATTTTGATTAGGGGTTAAATAATTATTATCTTATGAAAACAATAATATAGAAATATCCTGCTGCTTGTGAAGAATAAGAAAAAAAGAAACATTTGTTGCAATCTTAGCCTTGCAATCTCTAGACTGAAAACTGCTATTGGGAATAAACTTAAGTTTCGTAATTATTATTTAACTCAAGATTCATTGATGAAGTCACTCAAGAATGAGTAAAATTATTGTGCTTTATTTTATTTCAATCGAAATGCCCACAAGTCAGTTTTTTTTTCTTGGAGAGTAGCAGAAAACAAACAAACAAACAAAAAAAAAACCCTAAACCATACTGTAAACATTCACATTATTTGTTTTTTGAAAAATGTCTTCATAAGTAAACTCAGCGCAAAATAACACATTTCATATAGTAAACAGAAGAAACAACATTTATAGGCATCACTCCAAACCATTGGCTTAGATTGTGTTTTGAGGTTGATCTGCGCAGTATAACCCATCAGCTCAAATTGCACATCATATGTGGTGAGTTTGAGATAACTCTAAGACAAGAGCCACTATGAAGCACACAGGTTGGCGAGAAGCTGCGACTCCTTACGCCTGGTCACAGCGATCTCTGTCTTCAGCCGACAAAGAGGTGCTGCTTCCTACCACCTTTCACCAATGTACTCACAATTGAGGAATCGAGACCAAACACGCGAGATATTTTGGCCAATGAGAGGGACAATTTCTGGTAAAACTGGAGTCGTGCTCCAGTGAACGACCTTTCGGCGCAAGTCAGCGAACAACTGTTGCCCATGAGAAAGATGTCAGAAAACTGAATGTCAAGGCACTTCCCCATGAGAGGATCTTGTCTTCGAGTGACACAATGTGAGGCAACAAAGTAATTCAAATAAAAGTAGATATTCTAAGTATTAAACACTTGGCAACTCCAATTTTACTCAACACTCTCTTTAAACATGTGAACGCAGCTCATATCATAGCTTTGGTGTTTCTGCTAACCTGGCAAGATCCTCAGACCATAATAATTCTTATCCATTTTTAAATATGTGATTTTTTATGATTAATCTCATATGTGATGCTGTATCAATAGGTCTGCTATTTCTCATGACTTTCCTGCATGTACTTTGGACAAATGTTAAAGTTTAATTTTAGTTACTGCTAATAAAAATGATTACATTGCTTTTACTTAACCAGTTAATAAATAGCATAAACCAACTGTGTTTAGGACATGTTTAGATGTTATACTGAAGCCCGCTAGACGAATCTCTTGTTTGTGAACAAAAGTTCACAAAGAAATTTCCCGAACTGTGGATGTACCTTGCTAGCTTGACTCAAGAGCAATGCACATTTGGAGGGCCCTGGTGCATCTCATCGGTTAACACATCAAATGAAATCTGAAAAACAACAGGTTTTTTATAACTTTTACTTTTTATATTTAGGAATCTCAGAATGCCTTTGAGTTTCATGCTCTGCTTATGAAGTTCTTTTGCCAACCAGAGGGAAAATGAGTGTGGACATTGGCACTCTTGAACTTACACTGCAATGGGTTTGTATAAATGATGACACTGCATCTGAAATGGCACCAGTTTTGAAGTTGTCACTGTACATGGCTGTCGACAGATTACTGGTTGTTCTCTGGACAAAACAAAACAACAAACTTTTTAACAAAAATATGTCTAATGGATGTTTGGCTGTTTATGGGTGAGGCAGGAAATGGATTTAAAACTTAAATGAGTTCTGCAGTAGTAAACAGAAACAGGGAGTAAACTAATTGAAGATGAACTTAAGAGTTTTAATGGTGTGAATGCATCCTCATAATACCATTTTGACAGCTACATCACTATGGTGCGGTTAGGTGTTGATCAATAAAGTGTGAGCTGACTATACATAATACTGCATGGCTCCCTGGTATAAAATATTCTGGTGGAAGATGTTTAGAGAAATGGGCATCAGGATAACAATGCTGGTCAGAACTGGAGCACAACTTACATAGCTAAAACAAATTACCTTTTATTAATGGAAAGAGTATAGCTATTATCAGGAAAACCTTGGAAAGTTGTTGAAAAATTACAGACCCATAAAATAAAATATCTTGAATAAAACATCTTAATTTTTTGTGTTATTTACTCCATCAAAATAATTAAATATAATTTGTATTTTTTTGACATGTCGCAATATTAAATAAAATACTTTCTCTGGTAAAATCTTAGAATCATACACCAATAAATCTTTGATAAACCTATGATTTGTGCAAAGTGTCCCACTAGTATTAGAAAAAACAACAACACTGTCTTATACTGGCATTGATAAAGGTTAAAACAGTCTTCACCATTACTGACTTTCATTTATTGCACCCTGTTACTTCTCTGGTAACCATACATACATTATTTTAAACCACACACAGGTTGTGCTTGAACTGGAGTTGCCAAGTCGCTGCCACAGATACTGAAGTGTGAGGTTAGGTAACAAAACGAAGTGAAATAAATAGGAATAAAAAATTAAACAGTACCCCACAAAGCTGCCAGCAAGTCAAGCTAATGTGTAGCTTTGACTTGAGCTTTGATTTTCATACGCAGTAAATAGAACCAGGCGTTTCCACATAAAATACCCACAATTTCATTTGAACTATTTACAAACTCATAAATATATATGTATATATGTATAGATAGTCTACAATAGGAATCATTTTCCCCAAAAACAATCATACAAAAAACAACAGACCATAAAAAACTCTGAACACAAATAAAATAGAATATTTCTATCAAAAAAAGAAGGAAAAAGAAACAGAATTAAAGTGTTATTCATATTCCTTTGGAGTGTTTTGCTATGTTGATCTGTAGCAGTACATGTAATGTCAAGCCCTCGGGAGGTTTTTCAGACCTGAGTTGTCTTCGGTCAGGTGCAGATCACAATATCGCTGAGATCCCTGGGAGGGGCCGGGGCCCGAGGCCTGGCTCATGTAATCCTACACTGAACATACAAAGAAGAAAACCTTTTGTTTCATAAACTTGGGGTTTAGGTCGGGTGGGTTGTGGGGGATTGAAGGACTAAGAAAGGGCAAAGAGGATTAAAAGATCACAGGTTGTCGTTGCCGCCCTAAGATTCGGGGGACTGCTCTGACAGAGGTTTGAGCAGGTTTTTGTACTCTAGGGAGTTCAAGTAGCGGGGATACGAGTCTCTTTGCATTAGCGTGTAGATCTGCAACTGGGCATCATCAAACGTGTGCAAGTTGGGCTCCGGCATGTTCCTGTTAATCGCCTCACGCACTCGGGAGTCAAGACTCACCTAGAAGTTAAGAAAACACAACATCAGGAAGAACAGAAGGTTTTCTTTTTCGGGAACAGGGATGTGAAAAATTTGATTTGTATCATATACAATGGCCCACCACATGTATCTCTCATTTCCATTTTCAGAAGTTGGCATCTTTAGTACGGCATGTTTAGCTAGGTCTGACAAAAACTTTAGATCATCTGCTGAATTAAAGTAAAAGTAAGAGTTCAATGAAACACACTCTTGAATATAGACATGATGGACTTTATTACCCCGTGTGTAGAGCTAAACTTTGTGCAAAACTAAGTGTATGAGGCTTCGCCACAAGAACATGAAAGTGGCATTGATATACTCATTGAACTCAGACATCACAAAGTTTCACCCATCAAGAAACTCTATTTTACCAAAAATATAAATCAATAAATGTTCCACACCTCTTTCGGTGAGAGAATGGAGATGTAGTCCTCGTAGATGAGCCGGGCCTTCTCCTCAATCACACTTTTATTGGTCTCTTTGCTGAACTCCTCACATGCGAGCCAGAACAGCATGTTCTCCTCGCTGAACTCAGTGCGGAGAAATTGCCGGAAAGAGTTCCTCCCAGCTGGACAGCACATCAGCTTATCGAACGACTGCCCCCACGTGCGCACCTCCTCCAGCGTGGGCTTTGGGCTGCAGAGAACATGAGAACATTGGAGAAAGTCCCTTTAACATCAGATGGAATAGAAGTCTGTTTTATTTGTCAGGCATTGTTGTGGAGGGATTTTAGCTCACCAGTCTTCACAGTCTGAGGTCCCTTCCTTGACGTCATATGATGCCTTTCGATTCCGTTCATCCCTGTCTTCTTTCCTGTTGAAAACAGAGAGAAACACCTTGGCAAGAAGTACTCATTTCACAAATGTGGTCACGGAACTAACTTTGTAATTAAGTGGCACGAATGACCACAATTATATAAGTCAGTGTATTCATTAATCACCACGGTAAACATCTACAGTATAAAGATAAAACCTTTCTGGCTTGTCCATGCGAGTGGCTGCATTTTTAGTTCAAGTTCAAAGAAAACTTTTTCAAAGATGCTTCTTTCTTGGTCAACATCACTCTAAAAAGTGTATTTGGGCTGTAGTTCATGTAATGGACTTATTTACATTAATCTCTTAACTCTTTTGGTTTAGTGATGAGAACTTGCCGGAAAGTTCTCAACACTTTTTTTGTGCTGAATTAACTTAAAAGTTACAAATTTTAACTTAAACAGACTTTTTACTTTGACTTTACTTGAAACAATTAAGTTCGATGTCACATTTGTATCCTACATCTGATGTCATAACCCAGGCTTCACCAGGGACAGATTCTGTATCAACCGCGGTGCTGTGGTGGACCAGAAGTAGTGCACAACCCACATAAGGAGGCCTTAGTCCTCGACTTGGGTGTCACTGGTTCAATTCCCGGCCTGATGACTTTGCCACGTCTTTCTCTTCTTTTATAACCCACTTTCCTGTCTAACTACAGTCAAATGAAGGCAGCCTGAACCCAAAAGATCCTTTATTAGTGCACTTCTTTATTTGAAGTAAACTAAATGATTTGAGTAAGACTGACTTAAATGTGTCAAATTAAACAAACTTAATAAATTAATTTGGATAAACTTAACTGAATTACTTGTTACCAATTGAAGCAACTCAATTAAGTTGGCTCAACTATTTTCTTTTTTCTGTGATCCTCTTAGTTCAAGGGGATGTAAAGTTCTGTACATTGTAGACAGTGATACTACTGTTCTATCAACTTCTAGTTTATAATAGGCCAAAGTTTTGGTGGCTTCTGTTGTTGATCCTGATCATACTAATCAATTTGCTAACTTTTGAGGGGGTATTTGAAACTTGAAAACAATTGGGTGTTTGAACAATCAATTTACATGAGTGTTGGAATACCCATTAAAACTAAAGCATATAAAATAGGCTGACATTAAGCTTCTGGAATGGGCCTGACCTCAAACATATTAAAAATGTATGGACTATGCTTAGAAGCTGGGTTTGAGCCAGAAAACCGGCCAATAAAAATGAACGGTATCATTTCTAATAAGATAAATGGCCTGACGTCCAGTCAGAACCATGATGCAGAAAGGCATTTCATAAATTGTTTGTGAGGATGTAAGTACTTGAGACTGTATAGATAATTTTGACCATGTGGGTATTTGAGAAAATCTACAATAAGTTATAACTTTTACAATGCATAACCATCCAACACCCAAAAAGAACAGTCCGAATGCACAATTAAATGGCCAAAATCAATAACAATCCTGTCAACAGTTAGCTTTTTTCACCAAGCATGACACAATTATTTTTGTCATTTAGCGGCATATATTCATAATTATGTCAAATGTTATATGCTCAAAATTGATAGCTTGTTATTGTGAGTATCAGGTAGGTAGACATTCATAAGACTGTAATAAATTATTACTTTCATCAAGACTGATGTCTTGTTATTGCAATTAGATGTTTAATAAATGAAAAACTAGTATAACTTTATTTTTACTGTAGGTCTAAATGTTAAAATTGTAAAAGTAGTTCAAGTAATTGAATAAAATATGAGCATTAGTTAATCATTTATATTCCTCCTAATTTTGACTGATTCAAATGTATCACTTTGAATGCAGCGTTGCCGACAAGTGAAGAGCTTACACAGACATGCATATGAAAATGATGTTCAGGCTTTCCTGAATGTAATGAGGCGGCTGCTGCTAAAGCGACATCCACAGATCACATGCAAATCTGTCAAGAGTGTAAGACAGAAGCTGACGCCTGCTTTTGAAACACTCTAGCTCAGGCGGTGGCGTCTTGCGTGCAATGATGTCGGCCATGCTGCACCTCAGCAATGGAGTTCTCGGTTAGTGGAAGACCTACCAGGAGCAGCTACAGCAGCAGCACCAGCAGAAGCAACACGCGTTGGAGCCCCGCGGGTTGGCCTGGCTAGGCTGGTCCTGCTGGGCCGGTGCAGTTCCCCCCGCTGCCGACTCCTGCTGCACCGACATCTGCCTCTTTCGCATCTCCATCCGCTCTGATCCCATGGGCTACAGACAGCGGAGAGTGGGGGGGGAGAGAGAGGGTGAACGGTTTGGAGTGTTGATGTCAGGAATAGTATGTAACTGAGATTTTATCTTGCAAGAAAAGCTCTTGGCCTGCAATGCATTAGTGTGATGGAAATCAGTTCCAGTGTAACAAGTGTAGCAAGGGCAGCACTGGGTGTAATGCTGTAATGTGACAGTAGAGAAGATGGTAGTGTGAAATTATGACATTCAATCCATTTTTTGCCAAAACATTGAAAAGAAAACTGAAGTAGAAAGAGACACTCTTCATAAACACTCTTCTAATTGTTTATGAAGAGTGAAATCTGTAGGAATAGGAAGAGTTTCGTATTGATGACACCTTACTATTAGAACTTCCCTTAACAACGGTTAAAATCGTCAATCAAAAAATCCGCTTTTTTTGATTCATGTGACCCAAAAAAGCTGAAATTGAAAAGGGAACAGTGTCCTGTTCAAAGTTAGAATGGGGCCTCTTGCTGAAAAACTGTGGGACTATTTTTAATGGGGCAAAATGTTTAAACTAACTAAAGTGTTTTTAAAAGTGTAAAGAAACATATGACAAAAAACATTCAGAAGCAAATACCAAAAGATGTAAGGAAGCATCTGGACTATTAAACAGAAACAGGATCACAACATCATTAAAATAATAGATGTAAACAGATAATGTCCAAATCTGAAACTTCCCAGCTAAATACAGCGGACCTGACGTTATTTGACTCAATCATGTACTGGCATGCACTGGCGGATACTCTGTAGCAAGACAATTTGATTCTACTGAAGTTATCAGAATGTGGAAAGGAGTTTTGTTATTTTCTTCTTTAAGTCTTTATTTTAGCCCTGGCATAATGCAGCTTGAAATCTCTAACTGGTTCTCTGTTCTGTTTATGATTCATAAATGGTAACATTTAAAAATAAGAATAGCATGGAAGCTATTGTTAACTCCCCCTTTTTTTTCTTTTCTTTTTTTTTTTTTTACAATATTTGCGTTTGGCTGGAAAACATTGTTGAGAATGAGACCCATGATATACTGTGTGTAATGTTACCATGACAACCAGCCATTTGTATACACTATGGTAACTCAGAGAGGACAACATTAATCATTTACCAAAATCACCTTCATTTACAGGCTTGTGTTCACCTGTGATTAGCTGAGATAAAGATTGCATATGAGACTCAAGTTCCAAACCTTGATTCTAAGTCAAGTCTAAAGTCTTGAATCAAGGCAAAAGTGGAGAGTTTCAGATCAAACTCTCAACTAGTGGTCTGTGAGGTCCCCATATGGCATGTGGGATTGAATATTTTGCCTCTGGTCCATATCGGGATGTAGTCTCAAATCAGTAACCATTACTGGGTTAGTCATCATCATCATTTCTATTTAACCAATAAAGGGTAAATTCCTCTCACATATCTTGTACATCCTGCTCTGGGTAAAGCCAGTTAAGATGTAGACCACACCACTTTGCTTTATATGATCCCCGCTGCATGGTTTGAAATTATACATGACTCGTGATCTTATGGCATCAAATACAATTTTATGAATCTCATAATGATTGATGTGGAGTGGTGTGTGTGCTGTTGTGCTATTTTTTGCAGAGAATTTATGAGTCTCAAATCTCTCCTCGTGGGAGCCCCCTGTTGGCACGGGTACCCTAAGCTGACGCATACTTCGCTTGTGCCTTGGGCTGGCTCTGGCCGTGCAGGCTTCTGTCATTATGCTATACGAGGAATTGCTGTTCTAATTGTGAGTATGGATATCTGGCCTATGCACAAGAATCCCATCGGCTTGCAGGCCTACAGACAGATAGGGTTGTGCTCGCGGAATGTGAGCTGATTCTAACAAACGTGTCATCACCGGGTCAGACTCTGCCAAATCTTGTCAGGTCATTTATGTAACAAAGCGGACTCTTCCGACACACGGCATCGTCCGGACACTACCTGGCACATGACACGGAGCTTTAAAATATGTCTAAAGATTTTGATGTAAGGGAGACGAGTGGGGATGGGGGTGCTGAAAGCGCAGCTTGCAAATCTATATCTCAGCATCGTTCTATCGCATCCTTTTCAATGAATACACCATTTAGCCATTTCTAAAATGGACCCGCGTTTTTTTTTTTAATTACTATTATTTGCTTGGTTTGTCGTTCAGTTCTTTTTTTTTTTTTTTACTCAGATACCCGAGCAGGCATCAGCCCTCAGACGTCGTGCGTCTTACCCAATGGTACATTTTTACGCATTAGGCATTGGGTGTACTTCAAAGCTGGCACTAGCAGTACGCTAGGGTTTGACTCAAACGCGATATAGAGAATGGAACTGAGGGGCGCGGGTGGTCGTATCCTCTGAACGCATAAATCATGAAAACTCTAACTAAATCACTGTTCTTCACAAGGGGTTATGTGTCCCCTTACTGATTTAACAGCAATAATAATAATAATAATAATAATAATAATAATAATAATAATAATAATAATAATAATAATAATAATAATAATGAAAACACTCCACTGGTGAGTCGCGCATCACATCAATTGAAAGTACCATCATGAAGAACCATAGCGCTTCATCACCCTGGACAACCACCGAAAAGACACTGCCTAGATCTGTTAATGACATGCCGTTAAAAAAAAAAAAAAAAAAAAAAACGACCTTTAACGTTCCGACCATAAAATGCCACCTGCAAAGATACAACTACTTAGTCCCAGTACTTACAATTTCACCATGTATGCACCACGAGAAGAGGGAATTCTCTGCTTTGATTATATCCGATGGAACATAAGGCTTTTTTCCCCTCTCCTCCGACCGGCTGCTTCTAGTCAGTACGCATGCGTCTCCTCTCCAACTCGTAGTAGCCCAGTGAAGAGCGTAAACCCCGACAATATGTCACAGGTTTACATTGCAGGTCGTTTAACATGAGCGAATGTTACAAGCACTGTCCGATGGAGTCAAATTATAGTAGGAAATACGGGTGCATCACCATGAATTAGAATACAATCAGAAAAGTAATTTGTTTCAGTAATTAAACTCAAAAGGTGAAACGCAAATAAATCCTTACACACAGACTGAGATATCTGAAGTTTTTATTTCTGTCCATTTCAATAAGATGTGATTTACAGCTGATGAAAACTCTAAATTGTTATTTTTCCCCAGAAAATAAGAATGTTACATAAAACTAATAAGAAAGGGGTTTGGTAATGTAGCAATGGATTGTTGCTGATGTTGGCCTAGTTATTCATGGAAAAGCAGCCAATCACTGACTGCTTCCACACAGAAAATAAGCCATAAAGAGTCATTGGTAGAGAATCTGACTGTTCACATAGTAGTCTATCCATGAATACTTATAGAAAGTTTGGTGGAAGGAAGATATCTATTGTCTTTCTCTTATCAGAGTTTGAAACGAGAGATTATCAGGTGTAATTGGGGAAATCTAAATGTCCCTCTCCTTAGCACAAAACAAACACTGAATAAACAAATTAAGCTATTAAGCTATTTCAGTTAATTTATATTATATTGCAGCTGATGAAAACTCAAAGCTGATGTGATACATCTGATAAAAACTCAAAGCTGATGTGATACATAATAGCCATAACTAATTTTTAATACAAAAATATTCTGGACACATTATAGCGTTGGATTGTTCACCCACTAATAGGGAGACAGGTCGTGACTCGTGAGACAGGTCAATTTTACCCTACTGATAATGCGTTGTTGCAATAGTAATCAATCAAGAGGATGGTTCCCGATTTAACACTTCTCTAGCAAGCTGTCCTTGACAGGATGAGGGTAAACAACAAAAATGATTGCTAGAGAAGTTAACTGTTTATAGAATGATGTATCCAGGTATTAACAATAGAATCAAGCTGAACGTTTCTGTTAAAGCATTTCAGATTTTGCTCCCGCCTCAGTAGAGTTATATGAGATTTATCTCTCCATGTGTATCGAATCTAAATAATTATTACACTTTCTTTTTCGATTTAAATAATATGTGAGTTTCTAATCAAAAAGTCACATGTAGATATGATTCAATTGACAAAACAGAATCAAAATCATTTGTAAGTAGACTTTTTAAAATGAACTGCTGAAATGTTCAATACTTAAATTTACTGACATGCCTCTCTGGAACCATGTGTAGAATATCGAATGATGATTTATAAACATTTTCTGACTTGTAGCAACCTTTGGGAAAGAAGAAATGCTGAAGATTAATATAATGATAAACACAAATGTCACCTTAAAGTTCTCCTATAACTGCAGTAGTATAAAGAAAATATTCTCACATATTTGTTAAAACTCACTATGTTGTGACAGTTTAGCGTGAGACAGATAATCTGTGAAAAAAATCCTCGTTGTGTTAGTGTCATCTGCAGAAATACGCAGCTCCTGGTCAGAAACAACCAATCTGAATTAGGAGAAGGATTTTATCGCTGTCAATCATCCTTGTGTACACACTGCCTACACCCTTCCCTTTGCTCTCTGTTATGCTAAGCTTCTTCACCACAACAGAGCCTGCCATGAACGCGCATGGCCGCCAATGATAGCATATAAACAGTTTTCCTGTAAGTTGTTTCTCCGCCATTAGCACAGCTGCAACAAACCGGCAATCTTGAGCTTGCACATACAGGAGGATGACTGACAGCGCTAACACCCTCCTTCTGGCTATGATTGATTGTGTCTGACTTAGAGCGTGTGTTTCTGGAGATGACAGTAGAACCAAAGGGAGAGGGGCTTGATTTTTTTTCGGATTATTTGCCTATATTGTCACAACATAGTGACAGTTCTAACAAATATATGTAAAAAACAAAACAAACATATTTTTATATCAAAATTTATCTACTGCAGCTTTATGTACATTTATTCTCAGAATATGTTGAAAATACCCAATTTAGAAAATTAATCTCCACGATTTTTTATGAAATCTTCAGCCTTTGACTGCAACCGCTGTCTGTGTTGCTAAAAACATTGCAGAGTGCATGCTGTAACTCAGTCTGCTGGGCTACTTTCAACTTTTTATATTTTAGACACACAATTGTATATTTATATGTACATACTTCAAATGAATGAATGAAAACAACACTGTGCAGAACTGTGGTTGAGAGTGTATTGATAAGCTGCATCTATTGATGTCACCCCAGCTGCAGTATGAAAAAACAAAGGGGCCCTGCAGAAGAAAAATATTAGAAAATCGCACAATTACTGTTAAATATATTTAGTTGTGATTAAACCACACTCCTCAATTTTCTCCTTCATTTTTGCCACTGTGATGTCCCTACATTTCTCTATCATTAGCTGGCAACAAACTGGATGGATAATCAGCATCTAGACCACAAATGCATTGTACTTGAAATGTAAAACTACCATATATTGCATCCAAGCAATAAAAATTGAAATATTGCACACATTAATTTTGCAATGACAACTGCAATTCAATATATTGTGCAGGTCTAGCTGAAAAGGTCAATGCTGTGACTCTATCCTCTGTACAGGTCAGTTTCAGAGCAACAGTTTGAATCTCATTATAGAGACCACACATGCATCTCCATCCCACGTTTTTAACTGTCAGAAAATCACTACACAACTTTCTGCTTTAAGCTGTTACAATGCCAAACTGCTGCTAAGATTACACACTAAGCCTCACTCAAAAGGATACCATTGCCCTCTTATCTTTAATGCCTAGGTCTTTTATTTTATTGCCTTTGGAATGAGTGAAGTGCCCTTTTATCTAGCAATGGCTAAAAGAAGCCTTAGTTTTGAATAAAACTGGGCAAAATCATCCATGAACAGAATTGATCTTTTCATTTTAATTTTACCAATGACACATTTTAAAAATCTGCTAGTTTTTGTTATGTCCTGGTAGTGTAAAGTGGCGCAAAATATTTTTTTGCATTTGGGAATAAAAGATTTTGCCTTTTTCTTCAATATACATTTGGCATTTTCTTTGATATCCATCAATGATTTAAAAAAAAAAATGTGTACAAGATTCCAGAAATGCTGTCTCATTTTGTTGTACAAGTAGTTATGTAATGAGTCAATACATTTATTTATTTATTTGATTTACAAAATACATTTCACTGTTTTCTGCAACCACAAAGTAGGTTTGAGGGCGTAGGCACTCTACATAAAGCACTACATCTGTTGCACTCAGCCTGTGAGAAAACTCTCATATACATAGAGACCTTATAACTGCCACCTCAGATGTTTGTTTTTTCTCACTTTACTCTTCCTGTTGTGTTGCAGATTATTATCAGGCAGCTGTTTACTGTTTAATCCTCTGCACATCCCTGAGAAGAGTGATAATGTAGAGAACAACACTGCCATCTCCAGGCAACTGTCATGATGGTCTCTGTAGACGATGAGAAGACATCACATACTAACTGATGACGACGTTTTAATATCTTTCAACTATTTTAATTATATTTTATATCACAACCACTTTTCATCTTACATTTAGTGTTTAAAGTCAATGAATGTTGGTCATTTGATGGAGATCTATATCAGCTTTGAGGGGCATTTTTAAATAAACACTTCAATATTCTCTAGTCTAGACAAATATAAGTGCTTCTGCTTTTAGAGCTCACAGTGTTTTTTGCAACGTACAATCACAAGATGGCACTATGCACTCAGCACCTGGCCATTCTGCCAAACTCCAGCGTGACACAGCTTTCTATTTGCTTAATTTACACCAGCACATTCATGCTGTTCCCTTTCGGGACACACTATCTTTTAGAGGTGCCTCCTGATGGTGTGAAAATCAATCTTGCCAGATTCTCATCGGAGTAAGAAGAACCACAAAAGAGAGGGACTCAACTAAATCCTCTTGTTGCACTGTTTCTACTTTTGAATCTTAAATAAATAGAGCGTCTCAAAAATAATCCATAATCTTGATTATCATCTTCCTAAAAAAAGACAAACAAATAATGTCTTGTTCAAATTAATAACTTTTAAACTTGAGCATTTAAGCTGTTTTTATTCCTTTGTGGTGAACAGATGTGGCATCCCGTTGCACACTTTTACAAAGAAGCCCTACAAATAGTTCTGCAAGACTGATTCACATATACAAGCAATGAATGATACTTTAGTCATTGTGACATGAGAAGCTCACACTTTTCCCTGTGAGGGCACAATGTCAAGTGAAGGTGTGAGCCCATCTCAGCACACAAGGCCATAAGGACAAGATAGATGACAAGGTGTCTGACAAGGTGAATAAAGTCTTTTTGGTGTGTGATTAATACAACTCAGAATAGCTAGAAAGGAAGACAGAGCAATGCACAAATTCTATCACCAACATGCAGAGAGTTAATAGGTAGGGAGAATTAGGCTGCCTGATTAATATAACAAGACATCATGCATGGTATTGGTGAGTACTCTGAAGGTGAAAATTGTTCTGTCACAGTAGAAAATGTGGAAGCACAATGTAAATGAAAGAATTTTCTCTTTCCCCATTTTGTTCTGTATAAATTTCAGTATTTCCCTGATCTGTGCTGATCAAGATGCTCCTTGGTAAATAAATGTCAGGCTTATTTTAACAGTGTATTACCAGTATCTTAGTCTTTTCATTTTATGAAACTGGTATTACTTCACAGTAAGAATTTATAGTTTAAGGTCAATGTGTGTTACAACTAAATGCAATTATTAAGACTTAAAAATAGTATGCATTTGGATTGATTAATGGAGATGTTTAAGATCATTGAAGACCCATTTACACACAAGTTTTCACCTAGCACCAGATGAAGTTTCTGACACGAGTGACATGGGCAATCATCCTGGGAGGCATCTTGTGGGGACCTCCCCCTCCACCTGTTCGTCTTGTTTATTGCCCCCACCACCGCTGAACCAGTGGATCACTATGTCAATGGCGCCTAATGCAAAAAATACCCAATTTCACACACCTCTGATAGGGTGGTTCGCCCTGGGTGCCAAACAGGCTAGGACTGCCTCGGCCTAGTACTTAGATTTTTCTGCCTAATGCTTTTTCCTCATGATGCCATCCATTTTGTGAAAAACACAAGTTCCCTCTGAAGAAAAACACTCACATAACATGATGCTGCCACACCTGTATTTCAGAGTTGGGATGGTGTTCTCAGGCTTGCAAGCTTCTTTCTTCTCTCTCCAAATGCCATAATAGTCATTTTGATCAAACACTTCTATTCTAATCTCATCAGACAGCTGGACATATCTTCAGATATTAAGGCCTCTCTCTTTGAGCTCATAGAAAAACTATATTTTTGGTTCTAATTTTGTTTTTGAATTATCTTTGATTAGATATAGATGTCAGTTTCAGACTTGTGCCTCTGCAGATGACACCTCTTCAACCAGCATCTTCAGTCTTTAGCTTCATTTTTGGGGTTGATATGCAAATTTCACTCCAAAACAGATTAACCTCTGGGATGCAGAACGCATCTGCAAAACAATAGTGACCTTAGTGTATGTAAACCACTGTAATAAATCTAAAAAATATTAATCTCATCATTCTGAAGAAATAATTTTGGCATGTATCCATTCTGATTTCATATCAGATTTAAAAAGGGTTATATGTCTTTTTTAAAGCATATGTTAATTTCTGGTTTCAAAACTTGAAATAATATTTTATTTATCAGAGTTTAAGGAACATTTTTGCAGCTTTAGAAAAAAATTATTTGTATCAAATCTGAAGAGAGAAGTAATCTGAAATAAGATAAAAAGCAAAATCGTTGTACCCTTATTAGTACAGGCTCTCATTTTTAGAAATCATGTCCAAACTGGAAAGGAACATGTCCATCAAAATGGAAGTCCGTACATTTGTTTGCAACCATGAACCCACTGCATGACTAATAATGTTATCTGTTAGAGATAAAAACTGGATGGATTAATAACATGAAAAGAGAGATGAAAAATTTAGAGCAAGTTTGACCTCTTATCCTATTGTATTCATTCGGTGAATGGTTTATTTAAAGAAAATACTTTTTCCACTCATGTAAAAAACAAAGTTTACTATAGAGTAATCATATGTATTGAATGAGAAAACTAACAACACAGTCAGTGGCATTGTTCACAGACCCTGATGCAAAGTGGCTCTTAAAATCAGTTTGAATGGAGGTTTAATCAAACAGGACAAGTGGAAACACCTGCGAAGAAGTGAAGAGCATTAGTTAGAGTTGTTAAGTACACTTGTGCCTCTGCTTCTGTTACAAGCTGCTGTGAAAAGAGTCATTACTGATTAAGAGAGAAGAATTATGAGACACCCATTAAGGTACAGAACGTTTCCACTCTAGGACTGTTTTTGTGAAGTCATGGATGGGTTATTTATCTCGAAGTTTCAAATAATCCAATTAAGATGTCTGGTATAGTATAGTATAGTATAGTATAGTATAGTATAGTATAGTATAGTATAGTATAGTATAGTATAGTATAGTATAGTATAGATTAGAATAGCATAGCATAGCATAGTACAGTACCGTATAGTGTAGTATAATAGTAAGCATGTTATTTTAAACAACATGGAGAAACCCAGAGGTTGATTTCATAGCTTTATAAGCTTCTAATAGGTTAACACATATTTAAGTTTATATAGACGCAAAGGTGGATGTATTTTAAGCCAGCACTGCAAACACGCTGCTTCCATGTGTGACATTGTTTAAAACACGAAATAAGACAAGAGCTCAGCAAGAGAGTTGTGAACTCCTACAAGCTTGGGTATAATTTCAAGATACCAAAAGGTGCCACATTCCTCTGTTCAAGAAATTGTATGCAAACACCTTGGGAATCTCGACCATCATGAAAGAGACAGGTTTTGCGCCCCAGAGAGGAACAAGTTTTGTTGAAAATCGTGTGCGTTCATCCCAGAACACAAGGTAAAGACCTTGTGAAGATGCTGGAAAGAAGTTGGAAAGAGAATGTCATTATTTACAATGAAACTAATTCTGTGCCCATGTGGGCTTGAAAGGTCACTCAGAGAGGAAGAATGCAGTTCAACAAAAGAAAAATTAAAACTTGGTTTTAAAGAACATTGTTACATTTGGAGAAAAAAGGAGGGAGTTTGCAAATAAGAATAGCATCACAGCTGTGAAGTGGAGACGCATCATGTTATTTGTTGGTGTTTTGTTTGAGGTACAAAATGGATGGCATCATAAGGAAAGACCATGCTATGGAAATATTGAGCAAAACATCAGTCAGGAAACCAAAGGTTTGGCCCAAATAGGTCCTAAAATAGACCTATTTGGGCCAATCCCAAGCATTAATTGTATTAACAGTGACAAAGTCAATCTTTAGTTTTGATTGTCACAAAACTTTGATTTGTGATCATAGAAGCTTATTGAAGAATAATCAAAAAGTGATTCAGTTTAAAAGGTATAAAATACCAAGGAAGTGTATGTAAAGTTCTAAATTAGAAGAATTTTAAAAAACAAACATGAAGAAATTTCTTCTGTATATTTCTGGACTTTAGCAAAGAGAAATAGTTTTGCAAATTGCATTGAACCAATGAAAGGAAATCCACTCTGATTAATGTGAAACACCGACTGAAAGGAGTTAATTGCAGTGTTAGTATATGGTTTCAGTGTTATTGTCTCAGGGTGTCATCATTTTCATTTCAACATATCTGGTAAATTGGAGTCGTACATGTTAATGACTTGGACTATTTTCTTTCTAGTTGTGACCTACCAATCAGATCTGGATGCATCTCCCTTGTCCTAATGACTCTAAAATCCCTTCCTTTCTAGGAATAGCAACACATGCCTCCTCACAACAGAGAACTGCCGGAAACATTTAGTTATTATTTACCAGGACTCATTTACGAACTTAGCTGTCTAAGAATGTTCAATATGCTGTTTCTCATTAAACTTGGTCCATTGTTGGGGAGAATTTTGCTAAATGTTTTAACCTCTATTTTTAGAATTTAAATCACTTGACTCATAGTATTTTAGGTCATGCTGTCACCTTCTTTTAATCTTCTTTTTAAGCCTTGTTTAGACGGGAAGTGCTTCCCTAAATAGAAGTTTTGTGTGAATCAAAGAGGCTTCACAATACCAGTCTATCAACAGCAAAATACATTATTAAGGGTGTTTCTTTGAGCTGACAGGAATATTAAATGAATGATGAGGTGACATGATGCTTCACTGGTTTTGAAAATTGAGATCAGTCGATTATGTGTTTTGTTTTGCTTTCTGCATCTTATTATCAGAGTTGTGTCAAATAGGAAATTCACTCGTAATCTGTTTGGAATCAAATTATGTTGTGAAGACGTATGTGGAAAATGCACAAAAATTGTCACTCGGATCACAACAAAAATTTGTTCCCAATGTTCTGTATGTTACTTTAGTGAAGTGCTAATACCCAAAATGATGATGGCTGATGTGAATATGAGAACATGATCATACCTCAAGGCACACCATCTCCTGTTCTGCTTGGTCCGAGCCATTGTAGTTAACCTGGTAGCCCACACTCTGCCTCCAGGCCCTGGTCAGCCCCTGAATCCACTGCCACATCAGAACTTGGTGCGTTTGATCCCACACAGCACGGCCGTGGGCCTGATCTCCCACTGCCTCACCACTCTACCACATGGCATGCTTTGACTTTGAGTCCTTACTCGCAGCGTTGCGCCCAGGTCTGCTTGAAATCGTAGGAAATGTACGCTTCCTGGTCATCTCCTCTATACTTTCCCACAGTCTGACATGAAACCCATCGTGACGGCAGAGGCGAAGAGGGGGTGAAAGACATCGACGACCCCAGTGTCGCAAAGAGTGTTTACAAAGGCGAGGGCAGATGGGAATTAGGACAATGTTCCCTCTGGATACGATCCTGATTCCTCTGTGCTTTTCTGCGTCTCACCAGCTTAGGCCAGATTAAGCCTGGAGGTCTTAATGTCTGAGCTAGATGGACAGAGAGGAAGACTAGTGACAGGCACGGAGTCATTTCTGGCTGTATATGACTTATGTTTACTTAATATTTATAAATAATTTTGTTTTACATCAGATAATCACTGAATAAATCTGCGTGCAGCCAAATGATTAAAAAAAATATATAAATACCATTTGTTGCTGGCATGCTAATGATAACAATTTGTCACATTACAACATTTAACTAAAGGCAGTGAATTGAGATTGAATGTGATTCGACACTTGACCCACATGACATTTCATTGAAGTTACTTGGGCAACCTTGGTCTAGTGAAAGACCTCTAAAGAATATGAAGCAGTTAATGCCGATAGTTGGGCATGGTGGATGACCTGGGATGTTGAAGACCTCTTTCTCTTTTAACGCCCCTGGAAACTTACTTGGTATCACAAATGTGAAACAACAGAACAACTGAAATAAAACTCTGTTAATATCTTAAATAAAACTAAAAAAACCTTTTTGTTTTATTATGACCCCAAACATATCATCAAATCAAACAAATCGTCATCAACTTTTTTCCTTTACTGTTCTGTTTTCCATCCTAGAAAACTACAACACTGAGCAGACTAAGTGAGTATACTCTATCTGGAGGGATTTTGAAAGGAGGATTGCTCAAAATGCTTCCCAACCTTGTTAAATGTTAAAAAAAATACCTAATAGAGTTTTATTAGAAAAACATAAGTCTACCAGATAGGGTTTTGTTAAAAAATTAAAAAATTAAAAAGGCAGACTGAGGCGCATGTGACTATCTGAGTGACTGTCACATGACAGGTCGTGACGCCGTGTTGTAGTCTGTCAGCTGTTAGCGTAGCATAGCACAGAACAGCAGTGAGGAAAAGCTGTAAGTAAAGGCGCTGGATATTTTTTTTTTAATGTAATGTGTTAAGTACACATGTTTTCATACTGTAGTGTTGCATTATACGTATAACATCTATTATTTCTGGCAGTTTGTGGAATGCAGTCGGTGCTAATTTAGCCAAATGGGTTAGCATTCTCGTTTTCTCTGCTGTTCCTCTTTAGCTATAATCAAGCTAACGGTTTTTGTGTCATTGTTAAGGTCAGAATTAGGCCTTTTTACTTGTTCAGAACAAACCCGGTTAAAGTCTTTTCTTGCATTACACTGCCGGAGGCTGAGTATTGTGGAATTTTATCCCAGTTCTCGGTTAAACCTGCCACAACTAGTAATGACATTGTGTTAGCTACGATAGCAAGCTAATGCTAGCAGGCTTCTTCAACTCTGTAAGTCTGATAAATATACAAAACTTAATCTGTCATTTATTATTTTCCGCTAGTTATCTGTAGTTTGAATTTGCCAACATATAATCTCTCTGTTTCGCTGAAGAGATCCATAAATTAGTATTTAACCCTCCTAATCAATGCTCCAGCTTGTTTTGCTGTACAACCAAAACAAAACACCTATCGTGTTTGACTTAATTTGAACGCACAATTTATATCAGCCCAATTTATGTATCCGACTAAATGAGGAAATTTTTTTTTTATTTTTGGACTTTGAAATGTATGACCACAAGTAGTGAGGGGATTTTTATTTTGATGCATTTTATAATTTTTTTTATGTACCTTTTATTAAATTCTGTATGTCAGAGTTTTTTTTAACTTTAAATTTAGCTTGTCAATGTTTCTGTTCAAGAAGCAGCTGCTTAATAAAACGTGTCAGATGGAACAGCAATTAATCACTGCTCTTGGTGGGAACATATGAATTCTGTTCAAATTCTGAGAATATCTTGTGCTGTCGTTAAGTGTGTGATTGCCAGTCTTTCATACTATGGTGTTATAAGTCATTATTCTCTTCTCAGGTTTTGTTTGTATCCAGACATACTCTGTAAAGACTTCAGGACAAAATGGATATCCGTGGGGCTGTGGACGCTGCTGTCCCAACCAACATCATAGCTGCAAAGGCAGCTGAGGTTCGGGCCAATCTGGTCAACTGGCAGTCTTATCTTCAGTAAGTTAACTCTACTTAACCCATAAGTCCCAATTCACATTAGTCAATACTTATAATGCACAGTGCTGGAGTTCAATTTATTTTTAAATGCACGAAACAGCTGGTTAATAAAAACATGTCAAGAAGAAGAGCAATTAAATTCAACTCTTGGTAAGAACATATTAATAAGAAATAAATGTCTTCACACATAAATGACATGTTTCCATATTGTACAGGCATTCATTTACATTTTGTATATAGTGAATGTCTAATAACCTTGTTGCTGGCTAGATTGTGCTAGGTTAGCTGTTCTTTTGTTGTTGGACGAGTGCAGCATTTGTACAAGTGATTGTAAATTCTCGATTTTAATAGAGTAATACTTGCATAATGTCTAGTTCTAAACTCATAAATTTTCAGCGTTTGTAAGTACTTTCTGGAAATGCGTCACATACTTGTAATTAATTGGTAAATATCTATTTGTGACACCATTTTTGTGGTGTCACAAATGTACTTATTTAGATAGTCTACATTTACGTTTGTATAAGGTTTTCATGTGGTCTGTTTGATATAAGTTTTGTACTTGTCATCAGTCCTATTGTATAAGCAGTATTTCTCATTTCTTTGCTCTAAAATCTCTTTTTGCAGTCTTTCTGTGATTAGTTGTTAATGTTTGGTGAGATTTGTTGTAATTTCATAGCCTAAAAGTAGCTCTTCTGTAGTTCCTCAAATGTGATTCACTGCCTTGAGTTATACTTCCTGTTTTAACTCTAACCTTTCAGTTTAACAGCTCTGATTTATTTAACGCACAGTATTATTTCTAAGTCGATAAACCATTGATTAACATTTCAGCTTCAGTTACACGGCCCATTAAATTGTTGTTTTGCGGAAGGTACGTACCAGTTCAGACCTAGCTTTGCTTTTGTCTCAATATGGCCGCATCTTACGTCCATGGTCATTTCTGTTGCTCAAGCAGCCCCTTTCATTTTGAATTAGCTTGCTTGTGAAAAGTGAGTCACAGAGGATGTGTCAATGGCAGGCCGGCATGCTGTAAAACTGCCTCAACAATAAATCACAGATTTTTAGTTTTCTACCTGCAGATGTTACTCTTGTTCAGATATTACATGTGTAAGGCAATCTGAAAACATTATTGTAGTTACATGTCTAAGGCAATCTGAAAACATCATTGTATCCCTGCTCTCAAAAATTGCCATTATTGTTAATTTGTGTCGCTTGTAGGAGTCAGATGATCTCTACAGAGGACTGTGAGTTCATCAAGAAATTTGAAAAGGCCAACTCTGAAGAGAAACAAGTCATTTTGACCAAAGAGGGGCACCAGGTAAACAGTTTGTGTACACTGCAGTGTACTTCTCATTTTATAAGGGTCATTTTGTGGCTCTAGTTTATTCAAAATGTACCAGATGGCACTTGACTGATTTGTTGCACATGTGTTTACAGCCTAAACTTTAACTGAAATCCTCTATACATTATAAACTTTTCTAGAACTGTCTGTTTTTGGTAGCATTGCAAAGTTGTAATGCCTTACAAAAGTCTCAAAATGAATGCTTTGAAAAGCTGTAATTTGGAGACACCCATTTCAGTTTTTTATTTCGTGCACTCACCAAGTCCCCCTCCTTCTGAATTCCCACTATTTTGCTGCTCCACAAATTATCTTGATTTTTACTGTTATTACCTTGTTTCTGGCCTCTATTCAAAGGTGCTTGTTAGTTAAAAATGAAAGCAAGACAAGACTGTTCATTAAAAAACAACAAAAAAAGCACATGGTTTGGTTTTTTTCTTCCCCTTTTCAGTGTGCAAAGACATTTCTGAACCTGATGGCCCACATCTCCAAGGAGCAGACAGTCCAGTACATCTTGACTCTGATTGATGACACTCTGCAGGTAGACAAATACAACCTCGCGCTTTTGGACATGTACCATTTTATTTTGTCTCAATGAACAAGGTTAAGTTTAGAAGGTTTTTCAAAAAGTTATTTTTGTTGATTTTCACATTCTATAATTTAATTATCCTTTTAAAAGAAATTATTTTACAAATAAAATGTTTTACTGACCTGATTCCGATATTGTGGTTTCTCCCATGCAGTCAGTGTAATATACATCAACACATGTACAGTCCAGGTGCTAATCCAAGATTTTACTTCAACCGGTTTTTAGGAGAACCACCAGAGAGTGAACATCTTCTTTGACTATGCCAAAAAGACGAAAAACACAGCCTGGTCCTACTTCCTTCCAATGCTCAATCGTCAGGATCTGTTTACTGTCCACATGGTGAGTTAGAGATGCATCACGTTTTTAGTTTTTTTTTAGGTTATGATTCCAATTTTTTGACTTACATTTTTTTTTCTAAAGACTGTGTCACAAAAACAAGAATAATCATGCTATCGAGAGGTAGCTGTTAAAAGCTCCTCCACAAAATGAAATAGTTTGAAGATTACCCCGATTAATTTATCAAAGAAAAAGTTTGATTATTGTTAAACTTAAGAGACATTTTAGAAAATATATGCTGTTGAGTGATGTATTTATAGGCATAAAATTTAGAGAGTTCTTATTTTTGTTGTATTAGTGGAAAAGAAAAGTTTTCTTGTTCAAAATTTGACCTCTCGATTCAGAATCAATCAACTGAAAAGATTCTAGAGCTGCACCATCTCATTATCAGCATTATTGCAGTCACAAAGCATGACTTGAATGCAATATTTGACTTGCTACCTTTTTCATTCACACTCTGCTTGCCACTTGTATATTTGACAAGTCAGGGCATTTTCACACTTATAGCCAGTTTACTTTGGTCCCAATCAGTTGGTTAGCTTGTTAACTTGTAACTTTTTCCACAGGTTTGGTTTCTTTTTACGCAAAAAAAAATTTACAAGCAAACCAAAATTACACTACAAGCCACTTGTGAACACGAGTCATTAAATCATTATTTAAATGTAACTGATGTTAACATTCTTAATGTTCGGCTTTCAGATATACGTTTTCGTGATACTGTACAGCCCAGGGTGATTCTGATCTCTGAACTGTTGGTTGGTACATTTAATATATACACAAACCTATAAGCTAGAACCTCGAAGTTGGTAAATGTCTGTCATAAAGAAATGTGCTGTCCTTTATTCTTAATAAAACACGCAACATTAAAACAACACATTACACAGTGTTCCAAATTATTATGCAAGTGATATTTTCTCAGATTTTCATAAATGGTCAATACAAATGATTTCAGTATAATTTCAAGTCATGAACTATTACAGTATAAATCAAATTTTACTGAGCAAACCTCCCAATGAGAACATTTAAAAAAAAAAAAAAAAAAAAACTCAATATGCACTGTTCCAAATTATTATGCACATCAGATTTTCAAAACATTTTATGGATTATAAAGAACTGCAAACGGTCATTCTTTGGATGTTCAGCATTAAGTGGTCACATTTACTAAAATCAAGATCTATTTCACTCAAAAACATCTTAACAGACTGAGTTACAAGTTAACATAGGAGCCCTTCTTTGATATCACCTGCACAATTCTTGCGTCCATTGAACTTGTGAGTTTGTGGATAGTTTTGGCTTGAATTTCTTTGCAGGATGTCAGAATACCTTCCCAGAGCTGTTGTTTTGATATGAACTGCATTCCACCCTCAGATCTTCTGCTTGAGGAAACTCCAAAGGTTCTCAATAGGGTTGAGGTCAGAGGAGGATGGTGACCACACCATGAGTTTCTCCCTTTTTATGCCCATAGCAGCCAATGACACAGAGGTATTCCTTGCAGCATGAGATGGTGCATTGTCATGCATGAAGATGATTTTGCTACTGAAGGTACGGCTCTTCTTTTTGAACCATGAAAGAAAGTCATCAGTCAGAAAGTCCATATACTTTGCTGAGGTCATTTTCACACCTTCAGGGACCCTAAAGGGGCTGACCAATGATTCTCTCCCCATGATTTCGGCCCAAAACATGACTCCACCACCACCTTGCTGATGTCACAGCCGTGTTGGGACGTGGTGGCCGTCCACCGCCAATCCACTACTGCATCCATCTGGACCATCCAGGGTTGCACAGCAGTCATCAGTAAACAACAATTTTGCTGAAAATCCAATAAAAATATTCAAATAAAAAAATTTATCTTTATGACACTTAAATCCATTTTGCATAATAATTTGGAATATGGTGTATTTGAGGTTTTTATACTTTTAGTTTTTAAATGGTGATTAACTCAAAACAGCAAAGGCTCAATGCTACACGCAACCTGTGTTAGTGAGAAGTTAAGCTGTTTTGAAATACTGAATGTGGCCTAGCATGTCCTATTATGTCTGAAGAAAATTATACAACCATGAATGGCAGAAAATTCCCATCCCATCAAGGCCATACTAAAAAGCCACTTTACCTCAAGGTTTTTCTATGATTTATATTTATACCATAAATTACAGAAAAAGCTGTGATTGCACTAATAAACACGGTTATGTAAAAAAAAAAAAAAAAAAAAAAAAAAAAAAAAAAAAAAATAAAAAAAAAAATAAAAAAAAAAAAAAAAAAAAAAAAAAAAAAAAAAAAAAAAAAA
>CAEGAE010030525.1:0-63042 GCA_903067095.1 Girardinus metallicus | reverse complement strand
CCCCCCCCCCCCCACCCCCCCCCCCCCCCCCCCCCCCCCCCCCCCCCCCCCCCCCCCCCCCCCCCCCCCCCCCGCCCACACACACCTCTAACCCGCATATATCAGATATTAACAAAACATTTCAGGATGAGACAGAAAAAAACAACAGAATCAAGACTGACTGTTAGCCAGCAGCCTTTAGCTGTTCGCTGTCCCTGGTGCTGAATCACACTCTGCTGGGAAACAGAAACAAGCACAAAAAAATCATGGCCACCATTTCCAAAGATCGCCGTCTCTCCTGCTGAGAGTGTGTGATGCAGAGTTATGCTGCTTCCATGAGAGACTTCCTCCTCATTAGCTGAGCGGTCAGGTTGAAGTTATTTTTTTTACAGCTGCAGCGCTGTCACCTGTGAGCGGTCGTAATGCTGGAGAGCAGGTGTGTAAATATAATGAGACATTGTTTAACTTTTTATTCAAAGTTTCATTACCGGTGGTCTGAACGGAGATGAACTGCTTTGTTGATTTGGAAGGAGGAGGCGGACACGCTGCCTGATGCCACTTTAAGGTGAACGAGTGTGAAACCTGAACGCTCATAAAACACAAACACGAGTCTGTTTAAGACCAGATGAAATCCAGTCACTTCCTCTGAAACTTGTGAATTAAACTGATAGTCATCAGTTTGTTACAGGGCTGAACAGGGTGCTGAAGAACTGCCCTGTTACACACACACACATGCACACCCCTGCATACCAACACATACACATAAGTTTGTATTTCTACCAATTTAAGACTTTGGATTGACTTTCATTCATTTTAGTAACTGTATTTACGCCTAACCCAGACATTTTCCATATCCCTAACCTTCACTATTGTAGAACCCCAACCCTGTCCTTAACCAAAGCTTAATTCACTCCCTACCTTTTAACCTAATCCCTAACACTAAACAAGAAGGTCCACCGTGTTGGGCTCAGCCTTTGGTCCCCATAAGGCCCCTCAGTCTTCAGAAAGTTAGTAAATATGCCAGAAAAGGTCCTAAATAGTATAGCTAAACAAGTACACACACACGCACACACACACACTCAGATCCAAAGCAGAACATCAGAGCTGCAGGCGGAGCGATGCAGCATGTGTGCAGCAGCAGAAAAAAGCAAATAAAGCAAATAGTGTTATCAGTAATTTAACAGCAGGCTGATATGGCCTATTGATCTGTCCACTGGAATCTTTTATCTCCACAACACAATGTATCCACTCTGCTGTTTATGACCTCAGCACTGCCGTCACCGCCACACACTCATAGTAAAACATGAGCCATGGTCCTATCAACATGCTGAGGTCACGCACACACACGCACACACATGCACACCCCTCCTCACTTCTGCAGACAAAGGAAGCAGAACGGAGCAGAGCAGTTTAGGTCAGTTCAGCCATCAGCAAGTTTACTCAGTGAGACAAACTCCTCCACCTCACACTCATTTACCAAAACTATGAGCCCAAAATCACAACACTCACATTGACCAACAAAATACCAAACACATTTTTCAACTTTAAGCTCAGGAAACATCACAACTCTTCTCTTCTGTTCTCTTCTTCTCCACCGCTTCAACACATCCAGCAGAAAAAGCTCTGTGTTCAAAACCGGGCTTGAACAATCCTAAAAAAACCACAAACAGTTTGGCTCTGGGTGGAGGAGTCGTTAGCAGGACAGACCCGGTCTGACTCCAGGCTTGGGCCCCTTGTGTTTCCTGGTTCCTCCCACTGGTCAGAACCGGGCCTGTCAGCTGACCTGGTCTCAGTGGTGGTGGAAGGTGGTGCAGCGGTGGAGCACATCAGGAAGATGTCTGATTTGCTTCTTGTTTTCTCCTCTTCTCCCTTTGCCTTCACCTGCCTCAGTCTGCTGTACACAAACTGTGCATGAAGGCTGCTGGTGCAATAAAGTCTTTGAATAAAATGAGCAGTTCTTTGTATTTGTTCAAGTGTTCTGTGCAAAAAGGACAAAAAATACATTTGTAAGAGAAAAGTTGGAAGTTTTCCCATATATTCCTCTGGCTACTGTGTCTATTTTTACTGTGACTGGAAGGGAATGCAACTTTTGAAAAGAAACATGCTTGATTTGTTAATGAAGAAAAATTAGGTAAAAAACAAGTTTTATTCCTGAACAACAACAGTGATGCTAGTCGCTGTAAATAAACCCCATTCAGTTACGTCTTTGCTTGAATTAAATTCCTGATTTTACTCCATGAATTGACCTCTATTAGCAGCCATTTAAAACGGAATTATGCAAAATTAACTTTTTAAAAACTTTGCATAATGATATTTTCTCATCTAAAACAGACTTTGATTCCTTCATGCATGTTTGAGAAATCCTTGAATCTTACATGGCAACCATTCAGGAGTAGAGGTGTGTGATGCTGCATGTTTTGGTATCGATCCAATACCAACTGTCACTAATATTGATATCGATAATATCAATACAGATACTTTTCATCATTTCGGTTTGATGTGTCATCATCAAGCTTCTGACCTTCACATGTTGTTTGGTTTTTCCTTTGAATTAGTTTGTTAAAACTTAGAACAGAGTTTGGAAAAAGTTCAAATATACAAAATACTTTAATAACACACTAACATGATAAACAAACATAACAGAAATGCACACATAGCAAATCAATGTGCATTTTTCTTTTTCTTAAACTGAGTGCAAAACATAATAATTTGAGAGCAAATCAAAAGCAAATAATTTCTGAGATAGATTTGAGAAAGTACTACGTGAAAATAAAATAAAATTTCAAGATGGAGCCTGAAATAAAGTATCAATCTTACCACACTAGCACCCATCTGATACTGATAACAGTATCGATATTATCTGTATTTTGGATCGATCTGCCACCTCTCTTCAGGCCTGAATGCTGGTTGAAGCCTCGTTGTGATGATGAGCTGAAGGTGAAGTATTGGAGAGAGCTTCTTAAAGAGACAGAGGCCAGTTTCAAGGTGTCAGATAAACTATGTGATGCAAAATAACATTTATTTTAAGTCATGTTTGATATAAGTGTTTATTACAACTGAATGTAACATGGCTACTTGACTGTGCTAAACTGGCACTACATTCCCGGAACAAATGTAATACTGCCCCTATAATCCCAGCTGATGTGTGGCAAAGTGAATGGACCGGAGTTCAGAACCCGTCAGTAATCTGGACCTGGAGGATCTGAACCAGAACTCGACCTGCTCAGATCATCATTAGACCCCCCATCAGGCCCACTCGTTTCTCTCTGAGCCCCTTTTTCACTGATTCTATCCATCAAGGAAGTAAAGGACGGCGCTGTCGTTAAAATGGCCAATAAATCCACGTTCATCTACCTCCATGCAGAAATCCCCTCCCCCCCACAGCATCCCTGTCACCAGCAGCAGCTACAAACCTTTTGTTAATTAAGATCATCCCATTAAGACGCTAATTAACAATTAGCATAAACATAATTAGTGAATGCTGACATTTGGCATGCTCTATTGTTGAAATAATTTCTAGAAATTGCCCTCGGAGAGTTTTTTGTTGAAGAGAGATAATGGTGTCACTTCTTCACAGACACACACAGCGAGCACGGCGGCAGAATGTTACAAAACATATCTGCATGTTAGAAAGGGTCAACTAATAAAAAAAGTACAAGAAATGAATGAAAAATGTTTTCTTCTTTTCATTCTTCCATTCTGTTCATCACAACACAGAGAAGTCAGGACTTTTACCTAAATGTTCCTTTACCTCATGTGTGGGGATGTCTTCTGAGGCAGACATGGACTCTGTGTATTTATGAGTCCATGTATTTATGTATTTATGTGATGCATGAACAGGTCCTGGCTGGTATTTTATCCCCAGATTTACAAATATTAATAGAACTTTCACCCAAGAAACCTCTGTTTGCAAAAGTGAAAAGATTCAAATAATTAACTCCAGTAAATGTCATGATTCTGGTGTGTTTGTGTACGTTTGAGACAGTGTGAGTTTCTCAGGACGCCTCCTGTTGACCTCCAAAGACTTTCTGGACATCTGTCAGCTCCTGATGCCTCCAGCCTGACCCTGGAACAGTCTGGAGTTCTCCAGGATGAGAAATCCAGAGTTTTAGGATCTGAGATGAGAACATAATGATGGATGGATGATTATATGTACTTTTCAGAACCTCCTTAATGTGATGTTTTAGAAGTTTGATAGTTAGTGATTTGATTTTGATCCCATCAGTTTTTGTTTTACAGTTTTCTATGGTAACAGCATAATATCAAATGGATATGAGCTGCTCTGACTCCCCCCAGCTGTCCTACTGCCATCTGCAGGAACACACCGCTCCATCAGAAACAACCAATCACTGCCAGGAGGAGGGGCTTAGCGCTGTCAATCACACAGAAATGATTTGAAGACAACAAGGTGGATGTTCTGGAATGGTTTAGTCAAAGCTCAAATCTCAGTCCCATTGAGAGTTAGTGGCTGTTCAGCTGATCCCCTGCCCCAACCCGAGAGAGCTGGGAGAATTTAGCAGGAAGGCTGGAGGAAAAGTGCAGCGTTCAGATGATCAGCCTGACTGAGGCCACAGGTTCATCTGCTAAAGGAAGTGAATGAATATTTATGCATTCACTTCCTTTATGTTACATATTCTCATCTAATTATCAATATTTTGTACAAATCAGGTTTTTTTTTATTTTTATAAATCATTATAAAGGTTTTGTTTTGCAATTCTTTTGGTAAAAAAAGCACAATTGTTGATCATAAGCAGTAATAAGGCTAAAACATTGAGAGGGGGGGGACTTTCCACAGCCACTCATTACCTGTCCTCTGCCCAGTTCCAGGAGCAAAGCTCCATCTTGTGCTGCTCTTCCTCTGTTAAAACAGGATTATTCACTTTTGGACTCAAGCAGAAGTCAAAGTATGAATTTAAAAAGTGCTAAGAGTGCAACAACGATAAACCAGTTTTCACTTACACAACAAGACTTCTTATTCCGGGGTGTTGTTTTCTGGAGAGATTGTTGTGCGTTCCTGAAAGTGGTCTGGTCAAGAAGCTGCCGAGGTGAAGGAGTTTTAGCTGCTGGTGGGATTTTAACCATCGATCAGTCGTTCCCCCTCGGTGGAGCAGGCAGACATAAATACTGAAGCAGGAGCTGTAGATCTGTGGAAACCCTCACTGAGGAGCTCCTCTCCAGCTCAGCCTGTAGCAGGTGAGGCTGATGCGCTCTGTAGGGATTCTGACCAGACACACACTTATTCTATTCTGTCTTTTGTTTTTTTTAACTCAGAGTAAAAAGAAAAAAGATTTATGATATCATAACCGTTGTCTGTTTAAAAAGAAAAAGTCACCTCGTGAGATTTAAGTTGTTAAATCTGCATTTCAGATTTTGAAGTGGTTTGGTAAAATACTTATGAAAAGTCAGTATCTTACTGGTAGCACACAGCAGTCAGAGTGATCTCTATCTGGAAAATGAGCGAGGATGTTAGCACAGCAGGCACTGAAAAATGTGTGAAAAACAGAAAATTACACACTGATGTAGTGAAGAGAATTTCAGTCTGATAGTGAGCAGGTCGACTGTATGGGCCTCTCCTGTCAAATCCACAGAGCTGTGTTTCTCTTTACCTTCCCTCACTGCAGGGTGTGAAGCAGGTAACCAGGAGGAGTGGGATCCCTGAGGGTGGTCAGATTGTTTTGTTGTGATGCTTGTTGATCAGGCATCGTGTCTCCTTGACATTTCAGAACTTACCTCTCACTTCTCGTCATGTAAAAACCAGTTATTCTGAGATACTGTTCGCTACTATTGTATTTTCATTTCACTGACTAAACAGCTATATTGTTGCTTTCCACAACAATATTTTTGTCTGGTCCATGTGATCATCCAATCAACATCAGGGAAACTGGTGCACAAACACCAAGCTGCTGCACAAACGTAAACAATGAAGGGAGGAGAGAGGAACCCGGTTTCTATCTGGAAGTAAAAGCATTATTTAGAGTTTCTGTCAGCTAAAGGTGACAATATCAAGGTTGGTTGTTCCCTCTGTTCTGGAGACAAAGTGCTGCTGCTACACCTTTGACAAAAACGAGAGTGATTTTCTGTATTTCTCTCATGCATCAGTTTAAGAAAATGAGGAGAGAATGACGAAGCCCCCTAATGGAGGGTGGAGGTACTGCCAATGGATCCCAGGATAGGCTTACTAGCTGACTGATTATGTACAGGGTACAATGTCAGTGAATAAAATTATTCAAACATTAACATGAAAAATAATAACTTTTAAACAATTGTCTTACTTAATTTACATTGATATCATATGAATGAATACATCCATCCACTTGTTATCCAGCAAGGATACTAAATGTGTTTTCTGAACACAGATTATCCTTGCAGGGTCATGGACTGATTACTGGGCAAGAGTGACCCTGGACAGGCTGCCAGTCCAATATGAATTAATATTTATTGTAAATATATTTGCTTTTTACTGTTAACTCTTGAAGTATGACATCAACTTATAACAACTGCACAGTTCTGTACTGAAGTTATTATAATAATAATCTTCCATCCTATCAAACGATCTGCCTTCCAAACACTGCAGTAAATTTGAGGAAACACTTGGAATAGGGCACAGTCAAACTCACAGAGCGGAAAGCTGCGACTACAATGAATGAAGGTCCCTAAGAACAAAACATGAATTTTGGTGCAAAACCAGAAAGTGTGGAAGAGTTGAAGAAGTTGGTTGAACAGGATGTAGTAGAGGAAATGGTGCCACTTAACATTTTCACCTTCAGGCAGATGAGAGTTTGGAGTGGGGAGAATGTGACTCATAAAGTAGCTTGTAATCTAACTTACCTTTAAAATCAAGTAATCTGTAAAGTAACTATGATTTAATTTTCCAGTGTAGCTTTGCCATCACTGCCTGATGCACAGTAGTTTAAAAAAACATTTCCAACTTTTCTTGTTGTCCACTACTGAACAGACATGGTTACCCCCTCCACTCTGGGCAGGACAGGAATGAAAAACACTGCAGGATGCTGACCTGTTCTGCCTACATCGTATAATCTTTCACTTTTATTCATCTAGTAATGGAAAATTGTGCAAATGAAGGAAAATCTTGGTCTAAATAGCTGCCATCACTGGCTAAAGCGTCTCAGTTGAGTGATACTGACATCTTATCCTGCTCACACACACACTGACCACACTCCCAGCCTCCTATCATCTCCTCTCCTCTCCAATGGGCAGCAGTCTTTAGAAAATTAACTTTGAGAAGTCTGGAAGAGACATACAATTCATCACATCCAACTCTGTCAACCACAACACTATTAGAGATAGAGTGTGTAGGTGTGTGTGTGTGCGTGTGTGTGTGTGAGACACTGCCACCCTAAAGAAGCACTTACTGTAGGCATGGCTGAGGTACTGAGTGTGTGTGTGTTGCCATCTTCAGAGGCTTTGATGAATGTGTCTATTTGGTGGTGTGTTTCAGGCACAGTGACTGTGTGTGATGGATGGATAGAAAGCAGCTACTAATATGTGGGATGGGACTAAACACTGCTAGACTGCTATCACCTACACCCATTCCACTATTAACACATCAGTTATACATACACAGTGCAGGAGGCCACCATAAACACCAGTTTATACTCAGAAGGAGCCGTTCTTATAATTTTCACTTTAGATGAACCACCTGCTGCAGGATTCATTAGTTATTCCATTCACTTTTCCACAGCTTTAGAAGTCAGTTAGGGTTTATTTTTCATTGGCTCCCAAAATTAAATAATGGGATTAAGCATGCATGATGTGGGACATCCAAACACTAAACAGATGCTTGGAACAGATCAATGTGTGGATGTGTCATAACTTTCTCCAGCTGAACAGAAATAAAACTGAAGTTATTATCTTTGGACCCAAAGAAGAACAATCTAGGGCCAACACACAGCTAGAAAACTAGAGATCAGGCTGAAATCTGGGCGTAGCTATGACCTCTGACCTGAACCACATAAAGACAGTTACAAAGTCGGCCTTCTATCAGCTGAAGTACACTTCCAGTATTTGAGAAATGCTGTTGCTGGTGTTCTGACTAAAACCAGGAAGACAGAGAACATCACCCAGTTCTACAGTCCTTCACTGAGAGAATAGACTTTAAAATACTGATGTTAGTTTATAAATCACTGAACGGTTTAGCACCACAATACATTAATGATCTGATGTAGTATCAACCTTCCAGACCCCTCAGGTCTTCTGGTTCTGGTTCTGGTTCTGCATCTGATTCTGCTGAGAGGACTAAAAATGTGTCCCTGCTTCAACATAATCTGATTCAAAAGGCTGAATTACCTCTTTGGAATGTCAGCAACTTTTGCAAGGCTATGAAACCAATCCATTTCCTGCATATCTCAGTGTAATAACCCTAACCATAATATGTCTTAAAACACATTTGCGTGTACAGAGCAGAGTGACAGGGTTTCAACGGGAAGTCAATAGAGTTTCCGTTGAGTGAGCTGTGTGTCTCAGTAATAGATCTGTGCTGTAGTTAAATGCTGCTGCCTGTTGTGTATACACAAAAGGGAATTGTGTGTTTATCTTTTAGCACATCTTCAGGTCAAGAAGGTCTCTGTGACCTTCTACCCTGTCCACTGCCACCATCCCCTCAGTCCTAACAGAGACCTCACTGTCCACAGTCAGCTTCATTGACTCCAACAGATTTTAAACCGCCGACTGATTGGTTTATGTATTGGCGCTTCGTCCCTTTCTTCAGGTTTTTGCTCTTTTAACAAACAGCCATCCCTGTAAAAGCAGTGAAATTTGCCAATTATTGTCTTTCGGCCACATCGCTTTATGGTACGAGAACTGTCAGTGTCAGTCTGAGGAGACTATTGATTTTAATTAGCGAATGCCCACAGGGAGCTGTCTGATGATTGGAGAAGAATAGGATGTCCTCAAAACAATGATAAAAATCACACACACACACACACCCCAACACACACCCACACACAACTAATTATTAGGTTTAATCAGAGGTGGAATGGCTGTAGGTCCTGTCCAAGGTGTTTAGAGGTGGAAGGAAACACAGAGAGAGAGCGAGTGAGAGAGAGACAGAAGACTGAGAGAAAGGTCTGTCAGCTTTGCTCTTCTATGAATTCATCACATTAATTTCCTTTTGATACAAATATTTAATCAAAAACCAAAAAATAATAGAGACCTACAGGCCTTATATTTTTGAATGACTCATGTATCTTAAAAATTTATTTGGGCTTCAACTTTAACGTGTTATGAATTAATTCATTACATTGATTTTAACACTTTAAGAATTTTAACAGAACAAATCTCATTTTTTTCTATGTACCAAGTCTCCAACCACGATGCAAAGCTTTCAACTGGAACCTTTGCATTCCCACGTTTCTGGTGCACCCGTTAATCTGATGCATGCGTGACGTCTGCCATACAAAAGTGTTTCCATCTCCCGTTTCTCAGGAGAAAAACTCTTGATCAGAAACGCCACGTACCACCTCAGGTGAGCGTAGATTCTTTTTTGCTAAGTAGACGGAGTTAATTCTAATTTTGTCGTTTCCATCAACCTTTCTAATGCAGTACTTCAAAAATAAAAAAACGTTGATGAAAATATGGTTACTCCTGTATTACGATAGATATTATGTTTCCACTATTATACATGATTTTGTTACAATAGTTGTTCTTACATAGCTACTACGGTCATAATTTCTGTCTCTTCTGGGAGATGCCTTGGTTAATCTGAAGGTCACATGATGTTTGGAGACCTGTAGTTAATGATGTCTGTAGCTTTCAGTAAAACGTTGGTGACTGTTTGTTATGATCCTCAGTGTGCTGTGACTTGACGTGAACGTACATGGTTGAACTGCTGCAGTTTCCTTCCAGTTTTACGTTGTTGTGATGCTGGTAAGGACAGTCAGAAGGAAGTTTGAAGAATGAACCCTAATGGCATCTTGTTGAAGCCTCCAAACAGTCTGCATCAGCATGGGCTGGATTTTATAGACCTGTGGCCATGGAAGACTTTAAGAAGTGTAGATGGTGACTCAGAACTTTTGGTGATTGTGGTGTTCCAGACACCAAAATTAATGAACCACCGGTTTTGAATTATTAAGACACTTTTGGTTTGGGTATGCTCCTGTGTGTTGGAGGCTGTTTAATTGTGAAACTGTAAATAAGATAAATGTAACAGTTCACCAGTGGTGGCGCTCTTGCGGTGCACTAGACGAGGTGAGCTGAACCTAAAGGAAGAAGAGAGTTCCCCGTTCGAGAATAAATGTTGCCATGTGCTACCTTCCAGTTACCTTCTTGAATATTATTTTATTTTAGACCCGGTGTATCATACACAACAGTGATCTTTTTATTGGATAGCAATCAGCACAGTCACTGATCAAATAAATAATAGTTGGTACAAGTCTGCCTCCATCTTGAAAATTATGTGATTCTTTAAGAAGACAATTGTAATGTTTGTCTCTCTATGTCTATTGTGGCCATTTATGCTGAATTTCTGTAAATCATAAGTTCTATTAGATTTAGTTGTTTCTTTAGGCAGTTAGAATACGTGGAGATGTCTTTGGTGTGACAACAGGAGGTTTTTTTAAATGTTTTTTTTAAATCTGTAGCAGGACCTTCACTTACTTCGGTCAAAATAAGAGTGAATATTGAATGTCAGCAAGTCAGGTCAAGTTTTAGGTTTGGAGGAACAGTGTTCAAGATAAGTCTTTACAATTTTTTGTAAACTGTTTTTTTCCTTATGTTGTTTACTAAACATAAATATATTCCTTTATTGCTCTTCTCATTTCTCCATCGAACGGAGAAAAAGCATTGGGATTTGCTTTCCTGCTTTATTTCTTCCTTTCAGCACCAGGAAGTGTGAGTGGTCATAGTGTGTGTGGGTGTAATATCTTCATCCAATCAGAGCGAGGGAAGGAGCGAATCGCTTTCGCCACACACTTACTGTTAAAAGTCAATTTCACGGAGACAATATTGAGGAGATTAATTCTTGCTCTGTCTTACACACACTGATATACTCCAACTCCCAGACAGGTGAAATGCCAACAAGACACACACACGCAGACGCACGCCCACGCACGCACGCTCACACACCACAACACTGCAAAGATAGAGTGAATGTTAATGCATGGCCTGAGGAAGGGCGAAACTGAAGGTGACTGAATGCTGTTGGGGCTAATGGAAAGCTAGCCAACCTTAACCCTATCACTCCAAATCACCTGCACACCAAAAATCTGCTAAACACACTCATCACATATGCCTCCCCATGCTATAAGTTACAGGGAATATGACCCGGCCTAGCATCCAGCTATCTGACGTCCAGCAGCGCCTCACTTTCACTTCCTGTTCCAACATCAGATCCAGGCCCTCAGGGGCCCTCAGGGATCCTCAGGGTTCCTCAGGGGCCACACATAATCATATGAGGTTCATTCTTTTTTTCCTCAAACAGCTCAATTAAGTCTGTTGAGTGTGTTCATGAGTTTGTTTGTTTATTTGGATCCCCATTAGCCTTTACCGTGACAATGGCTACTGTCCCTCAGATCCACATCACAAAAAACATTTATTGCAAAATGTTACACACATTTAATATAACATCAGTAACATAGCATGTTGACTCAAAAATTTACAATCATAACACTTTATATAGTAGTTGCTTTTGAAAGAGCTGGGCTCTTTTACATTTAAAACATTTTCATTCCTGTTGTCTGGTGGAAGGGTAAAACAATATTTTATTTAGCCACACTTTACCATTTTAATATAAGGCATGCTTTAAAAGTTGATATATAAAACATCTGGTATCTTAGCTACTACAAAGTTTCTCAAAGATCATAAAAGCTAATCTTTTCCACAAAAGTATAACCTAATAAAATTATTATTTTTTTGGCCAGCCTAAAATGAGCATAGTTACTGTAACTGTGACAGTATGACATAAGGTTCTACTGGAGAATGAACAGGTGCAAAGGAGGAGACTTCAAGAGTCTGTGGAGTGGTGTGGGCAGCATCATGCTGTGAAGAAGTTGCAGCAGGGACAGGAAGTTGTTGAAAGTTGTCCCATCCAGCTGCTCTGTAAAACATTGGATGAAGATAAACACTGGTACAATGGTTCGTAGCTCAGATCAAAGCATATCTATTTTTTTTATGGTCTAGTCAAAGTCTATATATCAATCCATTTGAGAATGGATAGCAGAGAGCCTTAAAGCCTGAAAAATGTAATGTTTAGAGTTTTACTATGTAAAACAATTGAAACCATGTATTATTTTCCTTTCACTTCAGAACAGTTCACTACTTTGTATTGGTAAATCACATAATTAAACAGTTCAAGGAATATGAATACTTTTATAAGGCTCTTTACATCAGGAGGCAGAGCTGGAGACGTTCCATTAGCAGAGACTAAAATGAACTCTGACATTATTAGACGTCTCCTGATGAAGCTGATGGAGGAAAAGATGAAGATGAAGCAGGAGATGGAGAGAGGTGGAGTGAAGAAGGTGGAGGCAGATGATCTGCTGTGGCCAACACTAAATAAACAGCAACAGGACGTCAGTTCTGTCACCTCAGCTAATCTTTCTACAGTTAATGTATTTCACAGATAATTTAGAAAGTTGAGTGTTTTATGTAGAACCAGCTGCAGCTTCTACTGCAGAGTTTATTTTAAAATAATCTGAAAACTTTCCTTCACTGGAGACCCAGGATGGATCATGAAGTACATTTGTAAACCGAAAGCTAAAGCAGTGTCATGACTGATATTGTTCTTATGACATTGCTCTAAAACACACAGTCTCAGCACAGCACACTTCCACTCCCTCTCATGGTCTACCAGGCCTGACTGTAGGCTTCAGAGCTTTGTTCTGAGTGATTGACTGGCTACTGACTGCCTGTCTGTGTACATGAGTGGGTGTGTGTGCGTGTGTGTGTGTGTGGTCTGAAGTTGTCAGTCCACCTGACAAAGGCACATTTAGAGTACCTGACTGATCCCACAATCCATCCACTTCTTGGATGAAATGGTCCACAGCGTTGACTGTGGAGTTAAGTACGTGTCAGGCTGCAACTCAGCCTCCAGCTGCACTGTAAAACACAATAGGTGGAGTTAACTTAAAGAATTTATGCAAACTCGTTTCCTCAAAAAAAGTTTTCAAAACGCAAAAATGTGTATGTAAGGTTACACAGCTTGACTGACTTGATCATTTTGAGAAAGCTGTAATGACATAATAGTACACATAAGTACTGTAAAACCTAATCAGTTCCCTTTCCTTAAAAATATATATGCAAAATTGTTGCCTCAAAATTTTTTGTTTAATTTAACTGATTGAGTGACATTGATTTGTTAGGTGAGCTTAACTTAAGTTAACTTAATAAATCTTGTAATTAATGTAACATCCAAAGCTTTTTTTTTTTTTAACAAGAAACTATAGAAAAACAAAGCTATGTGATCAGAACTGCTCTGAAAGAGGCTCATTCCTGATGAACTGGAGAAGTGTTGGAGGACGTTGTGATGTGTTCACTGACCTGCCTGGTCTCGGTTCTGTTAAAGACAAGAAGAAACCAGGGCTTCAGTCCAGATGTTCCAGCGACAGATAGACGCATGAAACAGTTTCAGTAAATACAAAATCATTTGGAGTTTCCATCCAAATAATTTATTTCTGTTAACTACTGGAATGTTTTCATTCAGGAATTCTGTTGAATAATAATTTGTAATAATTTGTGATCCGTCTGCAGAGGGAATTTTATCCCAATGTGCTTTACAGAATCGTATAAGATTAAATCCAAACTTTGACTAGGTCTCTCCAAAACCTAGTCAGAGTTTTTGGAGAGAACTGATCCATTTAGCCGATCAGTGCAGGTTGCTGGTTTGTTGGGTTTCCAACCCACTGCGCTCACACAACTTGGGTGCATTTTGCATTGAGGATGATCACTGTAAGAGCAGCCATCTCTCACTGGTTAGCCCCTTAAAGCGCCTTTGTACACAACACTTTTCTTGAATCCAGTGGTTATGTTTAAGTCTTTACTGGACTTAATTAAAGAAAAGGTTTTGGTTTTAAAATCTCATAGAAGCAGGCAGAAGTTCAGAACTGGCATTCTTCAGACAGAAAGACAAGCAACTTCTCTCCAACATACCAGAACCGTGCCAATGACATCACAGGCTCTGTCGTTTTAGGAAGTTGTAGTGATGCCTGATGTTCTCAGCCAAAACTACAGCGTGGAGTGAAGGAACGGCACAAATAAGAGTTCAGGATCCAGCAGAACCCTGGATCAGATCAGATGTTCTTACTCAGGAGGAACTTTGCTCCTGTGTTTAACACACAAAGCAGCAACTCATCAACAGTAACACACACAATGTTTGAGGGTTTAAATCGACTCTTAAATGTGTTCATGAAGCAGGCACCTCTCTGTAAATGATCTGCGCTTTTCTAAGTGAAGTCTGGATTTCTCAACAAGCGCCTCAAAGCCTCAGAGCATCACGTCCCGTCTGTGTAGCTTCTCCTCGTTGGGCTGGACTTTCTCATTGTCTGTGTCTGCTTTTACAGAACCTTTAGTCTAAAGCGGAACTAGAGTTGTAACTCTGCAGGAATCTATGAAGCCATGCCCTCTGCACACTGCTGGCATTCAACCCTCTTTTATTCTAAGACACAAGTCGTTCCAGTGAGACACGAAGCCGTCAAGGAAAACAAAACTCAGTAAGTTTCCAAACATGTGGTGAGCCGTTGTGATGCTGGACCAGCCGCGGAGCAGAGTGGACAGCAGAGGCTGCAGCCTGCAGCTAAATCTGCTCCATATCTTGACTACTGGCCGCAGTCTGAAATCTACAACATTTTGTTGAGCACAGCTCTACTAACCCCAGACAGCCACCTCTGTGGCACCGCTATCACTCACTCTGAGTGTGTGTGAGAGAGAGAGAGAGAGAGACCAGACCATGCTGCAGATAACCTGATGTTATTGATGCTCAAGACCACAGAGCCACTGCTATCTACATGTGCTGCATAAAAACAACACACACACACACACACACACACACACTGAGGCCATATTAACAGGCATTAAAGGTATGTGTGGTTTAGTTGGACAACCTTCCCTCCTGCCTTCTGTTTTTCCCTCCCAGATCTTGGTTTCTCCTCCTTCCTGTTGTCACATGTTGCCATTTTTCCTCTTGCTGTCCTCCATTCATGTCATCTCCTTCTGAAATCTCCTCATATTATATTTTCCTCCGTTTTCTGCCTTCTCTGATCCTTCCCTTCAGCTCTCCTCCTCCTCCTCTCTCTCTCTCCTACCCATTTATCTAAATCTGCGCTCTCCTTAACCACTTCTTATCAGAAGTGGCGGTCGCTCTCCATCCTAAACGCACCGCTCCAGATTTTAATTTTCTTTAGATTAATGTCCTCCTCTCCTCTCCTAATGCTTTCAGCCTTCAGCTATCCTGCTCCCCGATGTCTATCAGTGCGCACACACACACACACACACACGCTTGAAGCGTCATGCGCTCACACAGAATTTGAGCAGCTTAAATACACACATTTGTCTCTCGTGCGCTTCGCCATCTCCGCCGAACACACGGCCACAAAAACAGGCCTGGAAAATGGAATGGAACAATTTCCTCAAATTTCCTGTAAATTAGAAAGCGTTGCCAATCTCTGCTGAGGTTTAAAGAAAACAACTCACCCTGAATTCTTTTCATTACGAACGAGCTGGTTGAAGCCAATAAAGCTGAGCCGAGCAGAGAAGATCAAATGAGACCAGAGGGACATCCAGCGTGTCGCCTTTAAATAGGCCACTTTTAACGGACCAGCACAAACTCTGATGAGAAGCCTGGCTGTTTTCTTATGTCTGTTTATCCTGTCGCCATGTTTTACATTTTACTATCAAAAAGTGACTTTTGAATTTTAATATTTTGGGAGGGATTTTAAGCAAACTTTGTCGAAAGAAAATATCTTTGCTGTAAAAAGTCATCTGAATGAAGCTGAAATGTCTATGAAAAACAATTATAACAACAATAATTCAACAAACTAAACACATCTGTGAATGACAGCTGTGATCAGTCCGTCTTGTGCAGCAGATGAAATTATCACAGCTGGATTGACCTGATGTCCGAAGAAAACAAAAGACTCTCGCTCAAATTTCACTGGATCAAAAGAAGAAGGAAGAGTTAGAGAATAAAATTAATTATTGTGTCTAATAGCAAAAAGCAAAAACTATAGAGATATTTGCTAAATAAATAAACTACTAATGCAAGGAAACTAATGTATTTATCCTGGCTTATTTTATGTTTCGTCACTCTTCAACAGATTTTGACACTCCAGTCATTCCGTATTAATTGTCAAACCTGTGCCAGGAAATTATATTTACATTTTATGGTTCGGTTTTCCATTTTGTTTTTATTTTTTTATTTTGCAGCAAATGCATTAAACAACGAGTCTCAGTATAAGTCAACACATCAAACATAAAACCTATGAACAAACACCACACCCTTATAATCTCGATTGTCCTTCCTGAGGCCCCACTAAGCTTCTCATTCAAGGGGCCAAACTTTGCAGCTGTTATCAACCCATTTTATGGAAAAACTCCAGGTAAAAGGAAGCCGAGTGCAGAAAAGGAGATAAATACAGATGCAGATTTTTTTCTCAATCGCTTTTGAACCATTTTTTTAAAGATAACCCTGACCATGTGAACTCCTAATTTCCCCAGTGGAGATCATTAAGGCTTTTTAAAAGTGATTACAGGCTGATTTCATTGTCTGATTTGCTATTCTACTACATTAAGATAACAATGTTTCACTGTCCTTATCACTGGGCTTTATAGGAGGAATCCTCATAGGAAATAGTTCAAATAATAATGCAAACCCAACTGTTTAGTGACTCAGGCAGAGATTATTTGTCAGAGTATTTTTGTATGGCAGACCCAGCAGGTGGAACAGTGTTACTCTACACAGTGGTAGATCTGTATCGTTTGTAAGAAGGAGAGAAGTCTGAAATCTGTTGTCTCCATGGAAGCCAGTCTTCAGTCATGTGATTGGTCTCCTCTTTGCTGCTCTAACCATGTAAACACATCCACTCACCAGATGTGTTTCCCTACTTTTACTGGCTGCCCAATAATGTCCCACTTTACTGCTGATGCTGTGCAGAGACAGTAACAGGAAATGTACGCTTGACTTAGGACAAATTAAAATGACTGATACTCACAGACTTCATTTAAATTCCATTTTATTTTATACTGTTGTTATTTTATAGGAATTGAAACAAAAGTGACTGCACCACCTGCTGTGTTTGTGTTGTAAAAGCTTGAAGGTGCCGGTAAATAGTCCTCAGCCCGTCATTAGTGTATTACAAAAAAAATGCATAAATGAGATTAATTGTATTGAGAGCTTACTGATATTTTACTGTTATTGTACTGATGCATGGAAACATTATATCTCTACTTCACAAATGTAATTATGTTTACCAGTTCTTTTTTTCAGGGTGTATAGAATAAATGGCACAACGATGAGCAAATCAATTTAGATTAGGGCCGGGACTTTAAGAAGTTAATTTTGGTTAATTAATAATATTGACTATAAGAAGTTAAAAATTTTAATTCAATTAATCACACATTTTTTTTTTTTTACATTCAAAGGTTCAGAGCTGAACATTGTGTTTTCTGGCACACAAGGAAAATGTCTTGAGACACTTCACAAAAAAAATGTAATTAAAAATTCACAAACATTCAGATGTCAGACAGGAAATCTGGCAAAATCTCTCAAGATTACATGAGTCAATAAACATGGCTGGTGAGAAGCTGGATGATAGTCTGTGGACTATGTTTAACTGAAAAGGAAAAGGTGTTGGATGAAGGAGTGGAGACAGCCCCAGTGGAGGCTTTACTACACTGACATGGTGGTGAGGTGTGTTTTCCCTTTTCTTCTTTTGTCTCAGGAATTATTATTATATGTTATGTATTTAGGATCCTGTCATCTGGCCTTCTGATTGGCTACATACCACATCCAACAATCTCACAGATGTAAGAGGTTTGGTCCGACAGTGTGTGGACCGGTGTGCAGCCACATGGCATAAACACACATTCAACACACAGAGGGAATATCTCCTATGATCATCTTTAGAGTCATCATGATAATCAAAGCCTCCGTAAGATCATCAGAAAGTTAAAGGCGCCATAAAAATGTAAACCAGGCAGTACATGATCAGCCTTGTTGCACCATAATCCTTAATATGGATTGTCTTTGGACATTTAGCTTCATTTTTTATCCTCCCTTCCCCTCTTCCAGCCTATCAGTGGATTAGTCTTTTTTCATTAAACAGGTGAAATAACTTGTAACTATTTAAGTTGAAGCCATCCCAGGAGCAGATAAAATTCTTAAAATTGTTGTTTTTAATTTTATTTTAGCAAGTCTCTGCAGCTGCTTCACTCATCAGAAACTCTTAAGAACGACTGCTATATAAAGCTGGGCCTCCTGTTTACTGGCACATGTCATCACTGCAGTGCAGGCAGACATGGCAGCAGCTCAGTGTTTTTCACTCAGAACAGCAGAACACGCCGTGTCTCGTTTCAGACCATCTTGTCTTTCTGACAGCCTGTGTTTGAATCCTCCGGTTCTCATACTGAGAAGCTGTACGAGTACAGTATGACTAAATCAAGAACTAGGCTTTAAAGATGACGCACTGCAAAACCTCTGGATAGTTGGGAACCCACTGTTTTGTAACTGTAGACTTCAGTTGTAATAATCCTTCAGAGAAAATGCAGTTCATATGGGACTGAGTTATGACAGGAGTTTTTAAAACACTGCACAATAAAAAAAAAAAATATTGCGTACTTTTCCGGTTGTTTGGAATGCAATGAGAATCCTGAAAATACTATCAAAAAATAATAATGGAGCTTTTGTTTTTAAGTCACTGAACTTTGATTTTGATCATTATCTTCCAAAGGAAATTACTAATAATTAGATTTTTTTATGCTAAGGTTTTGACGTGTGATACTTCAAAAAGTAATTCTTCTTTGAATGAATCCTCTGGAGTCCATAGTGCTGCAGAGCTGCATTCAGATCAGGTTCCCACTGCTGGTTGTGTTTTATTTATTTATTTAACCAGGTTAGTAATTAAGAACAAATTCTTGTTGACAGTAAGAACCTGGCGGGAGGGAAGGACAGATAGATGCACACTTTTACATCCACTTCTACAGTAAACAACAAACATTAGCAACACTGTTGAGGTCACGTGGAGGAGTTGTCATCCTCAGTCACTCACTGTTCCTGTTCGGGTCTGAATATGAACTGTTCACCAAGGAACAACTGGAATTCCAGGAACTTCTGTTGTTTCTTTGCCAGAAGCTGGCAGTCAGTCTGATACTGAGGCCACGCTTTGGTGATTACCACATCAAATAAATAGAAAACTGCACACACCGTCCATTATCAGGTTACTGCTGAAGCTCAGCATCCGGCACACCAGGTCCACACCACCCACGTTGTTGGTGTCCTCAGCAACTGCTAGTGGCCAGGACACCTGGACAAATCTTTTGTCTTCGTCCGACCATCTGCTGTGAGTATCCTGAGGCAGAGGACGCCATGGCCACTGGCTTGTTCAGCCACTTGAGGACCGAAAGATCCAGATGGTTTTCGACTCACCACCATTTCAGATGCCCATTTTCTTTCTTTCTGTTGAACTTTTCTGAAAGGCGGTTCTTTGTGCCTGGCAGCCCTTCTCCCATTAGAGAGCCCAGGAAGTTGACATTGGTTCAGAACTTCTCAGAGTTCCTCGGTTCTTCAGGGGACAGGCTTGGCCGACTGAAGGATATTTTATTCTCCATTGCCATGTTCTTCTGTGACTCTGAAGGAGCTCTTGCTTTGGCTGTAATCTGGTCAAGGCCAGGCAGTTTGATAGTTTGTTTATAGTCACACACACCTTTCATACACAGACCACCTGGGGACACCATGGCATGGTTTCCTGACAGACGAAAACACAGCAGCAGAAGCCATGTGTATGAATTCACTGATTTGGAGGAGAAGATTGGCTGAGTGTGAAAATGCTACTTGACATGTACATAATGCCTTCCTGATGTGGCTTGCAGACACAGAAACCGGATAGTGGAAGTGGGCGAGTTGAAGGGAAATATTGACATTCCTCTCCAAGTGTATTTCCTTATAAACCACACCCAGAAACTTCTGAGCAACCACACAACACACTGCACAAAACTGTGGCAAATCGTTTGTCTGGTGCCTGGTTGTCACATGACTACTTCAATAGAAACCAATTTGAACTCTTCAGAGCCTTAATTCTCCACCAAAGATGTCTTCCAACGCCACAGGATATTCAAAGATTTCTCAAACATGCATCAAAGAATCAAAGCATCACTCCAGGTGTGTTTTAAATGGAGTAACATTATAACTTTGTACAATATTCCCCCTTTAAGCCTTTTGACTTAAAAGCAAAAATGATTTCTTAAATTCAATTATTGCTTTTCTGTCTCTAAATAAGCAGTTCTACATGCATTGAGTTCCTCTATTTTATAGGCAAGGTAGTTGTTTAGCTCTGACATTTTTGATGTAACCTGCTATTCGGCTGCCTGTAAGTCACATTTGATAGTTCAAATTGTCAAATAGTGCTACAATACATTTTCATATTTCATGGATTTGCTGCATTATTGACTGATTCATGGTCAGAATTTAGCCAGGGCCTCACAGACATGCTGACAGCAGAAGAGACGGGTTTGGAGCAGATCCACCTGTGGTGCTCTTCAGTAAGACAATCATTTTGCAACAATGTAACTGTTTAATTACATGTGGGAATAATTATTTCTTAAGAGGTCTGGTAGGAGTGAATGTAGCAGCAATACATTCTAATTAAGGCCAGAGCTGACGAAAAGCAGCAGTAAGATTAGCTGGCAATCACTATTAGTAGAGTCAATTACTACACATTAGTAAGCCAAGGACACACACACACACGCACCCGCACACACGCACCCCCACGCACACACACACCAGTGTTTGTCCATACCCAGCCTCGCTGTGTGTGTCTCTATCTTACTTTCTTAACACACACACTTACACGCATACTACAGTTCAGGCCTCTATAATTATTTTAATAGGATTTTCTTTCTATTCAGCCTGAGCTTGTTGCTTTAATAACACCATTACAACCTGAATATAACCTCAATATATTACCGGCCCATATCGCTTTGCAGCCCTCCGCAGCGCTCCGTGTGTGTGCGCGCGTGTGTGTGTGTGTGCGTGTGCGCGTTGGGGTTAATAAGCTGCTGTGTGTTTTAGAAGAGGCACTTGGCCTCGCTGCTCTCCGTCTTTGTCTTGAGCGTTGTGCGGCTGGTGAGGGAGAGCGCTGACAACAGCAGAACGGCCTCCAGAGAATAAAGCAGCGCTCATTGTTTTCTATTAGCTAACTCTGCGCCGCGCGGCCTCTAACCCCGTCGCCTTAGTTTACATTGAAATGAAATTGGCTAGGGGGGGAAATGTGAATAAATGTATGTCCGTCACAGAGAAACACACTCCTCCTTTTATCTGGCCTGCATATTAAAGCGGCTCCCACCAGCGCCGCTCTTTTCTCCACAATGATGTTTAATTCCCTCAAACACGAGAATTAATTAGCGCAGATCTGCATCTGAAAGGCCGCTATCTGCCGGCCGCGGCCCGTCACAAACAGCCAGCGCCACACAGCCGCAGCCGCAGAGCCGCTGAACTGAATCAGCACTCTGGTAGAAGAAAGGCTGTACGGATCCTCTTGTACACATCGATAATAGAGCGAGCTATTACAGAGGGAAGCTCTGATTCTGTGGAAATAACTTTTTATTCACCTTTTTATACATCTGTGGAGACATCATGTTCTGGTCCAGTGGTCGTTTGCTCCTCTTCCTCTGCCTCACCCTTAAGATGTACAGCTGAAACCATTTATTTACATACTCTATAAAAATACAAAAACAGATACTTCTTACTGTCTGACATCAAGAAAAACTAAACCTTCTCCTGTTTCAAGTCAGCTAAGTTAGCTAAAAATAATTTCTATTTGATAAATATCAGAGTCATGATTTTTATGACTTTTTTTCAAATTCAAGTTCAAATCTGGCTTCACAGCACGGTCTGGGTTTTCCTCCATTGACTTGGATTCCTCTGTTCGATTTTGTTTTACCTGGCCAATCAGTGAGCAGAAGAAGAAGTTGTGAACAATGACAGCAATTTTCTACACTGTTTAAGAATTGTGGTCGGCCTGTAGTTTTAGAAATGGCAGCAAAGGAAGTGAAGGAAGCCGTTCAGTCAGTGTTGATCACTCTTCCAGATAGTGATTTAAATTAACAGTCGTCTTGTTCAGATACGCACTTTTATCATTGCAGTAGAGGATGGTTGTTTACAGTTCAGGTAAGCTTCATAGCATCAAATGGACGCGTTACATACGCCACAGACAAATGTTAGCAACTGGGCAATCGTTTCTCAAAAGTTGAAAGTCAGACAAAAGACAGCTTTTTTCCAGGCTATTCAAATTCAGAAGTTTACATATTTGACATCTAGTATTCAATCAGTCAAGGTTAACTCATTTCAACAACACAATAGCTCAAAGTGCTTTACGTCTTTTATGAAAACATAAAAGACATCATAAACACATAATTCAGTCAACAGTTGTGAAAACCAGTAACAGACATTACATTTTGTGAAGTGTCATCATTAAAATCATCAATACTCATCAAACAGAGAGGACGCTACCTGTGCACTGAGTCTACCCGTGAATGTCCTCTATACTAAACATTCCAGTCAACTGTTCATACATCATCATATAATGAGTCAGACCTACATCAGTGTCCGTGAGCAACAGGAAAACCTTTAAAGAAGCTACAAAACACAAACCAACTTCTCAGTAAACCCTGTGGATTAACACCAGGATGTGACTGGAGTTCATGTGTCTGTCAAGGCAGACAAGCACATACTTTTGGCAACGTCAAAACCCTTTTCTCATTTTTTTCAACAGACCGAAAAAGAACGGACCCCAATGTCTGTGCTCTGAGTTGTTATGACACCACCTCTGCGTTTTTCCTGATCATAGACACAGTATTAGCAGACACTGATAATGTTACCATCACCGACACTTTCCTACCTTTTTCCAGAGCTCCACAACTGGAGGTCAGAAATCCAGAAGCTTTTGAATCACACATCAACCCAACTACTTACAAAATGTCATGTTTGTAACCATGGCAACATTCGGTAATACAGTCATGGACTCAAAACAATCAACATCAGAGAAAGTTTGTTAGTCCATTGTTATTTTGCTAGGAGAACTTTGGATGGAAACGGGCATCTTCGGTGAATCTCTTCTTTAAATAGACATAATTGGAAAACATACAGGCAGATAATTATAGTCAGAGCTGAAGCTGTACGTTTCCATCCCTGTCATAACCATCCAGCTGCCACTCTGGCTGCTGTAATGTACCGGCCTGGTTGTCATTTTGAATCAGAGTTCATCATTAAATGGCTGCCTGCTTAAATAAAGGTTCCATTAAAGGAGACAAATTAGAGGAAAATGTTTAATGAAAATAGAAAATAATAAAGATATTCAGTGCTGAGTTGTCAGAGTTGATCATCTCCTTTAAATCCACTTTGATCGTCCTGGTTCATTATCATTGCAATACTCCCCCTATCCCGGCCTAGTCAAAACACATTATCTACCTGCAATGACATTATCACTGTCTACTTCAATGATATTAACATGTCACTTCAGCTGAGAGGCATGCAGCCAATCCAACGCATGATTGCATCTGGAGGAGACTCCGACAGCCAATCAGCTGTCAGTACTACAGATGTCTCCTTCTCTTAGGTTGATCAGCAGCCAGTCAGATTAGCTCTGTACTCAGAGCTGCAGCAACTTCAAAAGTTTTCACACCCCTTCGGCTTGAATTTTTTTGAGTGTGTGAAATTAGAACTACAAACATCAATTTCTTCTACAGGGACTTTGTGTGGCAAACATTTCTATTCAGTAAAGATTAACAAAAATTCAATATCTACATGCACAATGCTGGTAGAGACACTGAATGAATAAAATCTTACTGAGTATTTTTGTCTAGTTTCTACTACTATCTTAGTTCTCTTAAAACAAAACAAAACTAACTTACTCCTTACTTACTTGTAGATTTTTCAGAGTATCAAATAGAATGCAATTGTTGTTTTGGCCAGGGTAGCCATCGCTTCTACTTGTTCAAGTCTGTGCATGTAGCACACCTAGTTGGGTCCGTAGACAGATTTTTACCAAAAAGTTTCCATAGAAACCGACCCAAACATTCTCTCTGAGGCTTTAGTTGATTTGATCAAACTGCAGACTCTGTCTGAATTCACGGCACATAACACTATGTTACAAACATAGTGTTATGTTTCCCTTTAGACCAGAGAAGACTTGATATAAGCCTAGATGCTAACCCATTCTTTTTGTAAATGGTATGGATACATGAGCGGGACATTTTCTCCATGGTTACTAATGATTAGATATCTTCTCTATGAATGCAATATTTGATTCCATCTTGCTAATCATACTTATTTATGAAGCATGTGAAGGTTAATCTTATTACTTTGTAAAAAGTGTTTGCCTCAAATCTACAAATACATCAAGAGCTGCCAGTTCTTACGATTGGCAGCTGTTATCCATCACCGTCTTCTTTCCTCATCAGAAGGTTTATGATAAGATGACAAGTTTGGTTTGCATCCTCATCTGTTTATGCATCTGTTGAGCATCCTGTGACCATTTCTAAATAAAAGCAATATTAGTCAACTGTCTGTTTTTGGACAATCATTACAGGAGTTAATGCAGGCATAGGTTGTTTTGAAGTCGGTCATGGTGGGATGTGTCGCTTTCTGAATAGTTTGACATCACAAGCGAAGGGTCAATAGTCTGTGATCTATATGGCAAAAACCAAAACTCGAGCTATTGAAGTTCAGTCTGTTAATGTCCAATCTGTCTGCTTGTTATTTTTTTATTCTTCGCCTCATTTCTTCTAAATGTAGAATTGGAAGAGGATTAATGAGCAAAACAATATTGCATAATTCATTTCAAAGGTAGCATCACAAAATCAGTTAATTTGATCAAAAGACAAAAAAAATCACAAAAACCGTCATGAAATTCTGGATGAACTGATTAAATTATCGGCTTATGACCTACGCTGATTATTCATTGAACAGTAGAGCTACCACATCCCTTACAAATGAATCACATCTTGTGTTTTTTACATTACAGCTATAAACATCCGACTGCAGTCTAAACTCTATCTGCGTTTCCCTTTACTCTTCCCGATTGGCTCTCAAGGTATTCCTTAATCAGAGCCAATGTAGCAGAGGAAAGTCAAAACAAACAAAAATAAGAAAAAAAATAAGATTCAGGAGGATAGAAAAGAATAGCCTTTTCAGATTTAGGCATTTCATTTTCCTGTGTAAGAGGATTCCTTTGAAGAGCTTTTAAACATTGTGAATCAGGCGTTCTGGTAAAAAGCACAACCTGTTTTCATGCTGTTAAATCCGAAGTTCAAAAGGCTTAATGTGCACCAAAAGCAGTATATTTTTACTGCTGGATCTCCCAAAGCAAAATATGGATTTTACATCAAAACATGGTCATAAGGCAGATAGAATGAGATGAAGTTAAACATTAACAGAAGCACAGTTTACAGTCCACACATGCAGCAGAGAAAAACAAAGACAGTCTATGAAATGTTTAATTCCCTTTTGTAATTGAATTTATAAAATGGTGAAATCAGTTGCATTCTGAGGAGAGCCGTGTGTCCTGCCTGTGAAAATGCCCCATTAGCTGCCTGCTGACTTTCATCTCAGCATACTGATGTCTGACTAATGTCAAACTCAGCAGGAGCTGAAATCTGGAAAAGATTAACAAATTGTTGTGAAGGCAGCTCATCCTCAGCGTGTAATATCGTTTGAGGCTGGCGTGCCACACATATCCGAGCCGTTTAGAGAACCGATTTGTGGATTTCACATGTCTGTGGAACATTTCATTTTGGTGATCGGGGTGTGGGGGGAAGAGGAACATTACAAATGTGATCAAATATCATCAGATAGAATGTCAGGACAGACTAATCCTTCATTTCTACACCTTCAGGTTCATTCATTTTCAGCACAACATGATGAAGTTACGCATCATATAGATCCAGTTAAAAGTAGATCTGGAAACACAGTGTATTAATACTGTGATTACTATTATCCCCTTAATGTCTGACAGTAAATCAGAGCGAACTTTTCCTATTTAACACAATGATTTTTTTTATTTGAACAGTGAGAGGTTGCATTTTTCATTGCTTTCTTTCAAGTCAGAAGTTTGTATACACTAAAACTGGAATTATACTAATTGAAAAAATAGTAATTATGCTGTGGTGATTACTACTGACTATTGACAGCATTCGGGTGTTTGTTGTCAGACCTGCAGCCAAATTTCCTTTAAAGTTTGTCTCTCAGGCTAAATCTTGTCATGTCACATCATGACATGTAGAGAAAATGAACATATAATATTTCTTTAAATGAAAATTATTTAAAACTAGGAAGGGGCTTTAATGTGTTGACTTCGATTGGTTAATTGCATTGGTTTTAATGTGATGGAAAATGTTTAACGCAGTTAATCACATTTTTTTTTTTTACATATGGAACCTTTGTATTCCCACTTTTCTGGTACACCCGTAAATCTGATGCACAAGCAGCACCTGCAAATGATGGAGATGATACAGCAGCTTCTCTTGCCGCCGAATCATTTCTGTTTCAGTAACAGATCTGATTGGACACTAATGCTGTGATCGAGTTGTGCTAAAACAGTTGAAAATTTAGCTTATTTTGTTGATAGTTTTCAATTAAGATTAGATTGCAATTAATTAAATACAGACCCTCCAATTAAATGCATTCAAAATTGGAATTGAATTCCACCACAGCTAAAACATAAAAAACATAGACAAACTGTTTCCACAAACATAGCTTCCAACTGTCTTTACTGATTAACAAGCCCATTTATAGACTTTACAGCTAGATTTCCAACAGTCCCTGAATGTTTCTCAGAGCAGTGAGGTCTCTGTGTTACAGACCAGCTGCAGGTCTAACAGGTCCATAGTTTTTTTTTATTTTTTTTTATCAGGTTTGTGGTAAGTGAAAAAAATCCAGCCCTGTTCTGACACTTGACAATCTGATTTCTGTTTATTTTACTGTGTTCTGACACACAGGAGGGAGAATAGAAAGAAATCAGCCAGGAGGAGAAGTGTGGACCTGCATGAGTTCAGGTGTTTTGGCTGTGTCATTGTGTTTTGGTTCGTGGCTGATGGTGGACAGAGATGGAGCCTCGTCTCTTACTCCAGTCTGTCACAGTGAGGAAACAGCTGAATCAGAATGAAAGTTCACAGCTCACCGATCTGTCTCCTCTCCGCTCTTACCTGAGATCATGACTGAGCTGAAATGAGCTTCCTCTGTAGCGGTTTCCACAGGGGGCTCGGAGTGAAGCTGCTGTTCCTCTGCATAGAAAGGATCCTTCTGGGTGCTGGAGACATTTGATCAGGATGGACACTTCCCTGGAGAGGTTTTCTGGGTCCATCCATCTGGGAGGAGACCCCGGAGCAGAACTGTGTCGCCTGTGGCTTCCAAATGACTGGAGATCCTCCAGAGGTAACTGGAAAGTGTCACCAGTGACCTCAGATGGATGGATGGAATCTCACTTATTTTTCTACACAGGCAAACAAAATGTAAGAAGCAGATTAAAGGCTCCCACATGCTTCATCTGAATCCAAACAGTTAGTGCAGGATTACCTGGGGGAGACCCCTCCCACTTCAGTGTACGTCATCTCCCCCCCGACTCCCTCCCTACTTTTACTTTTATGAAATGTTGACAGGGAGAGCCACACTGTTCTGCAGACGGCCTCCTCTATAAACAACCATGTTATAGTTTCCTTCCAGAGTTTTATCCATTTGCTATCAGTCTTATGTTAGATAAATGTTCCTTCAGCTGATGGAAGCGAACTAGTTGAAGAGAAATATCAACACTGCTATCTGAGTGCAATTCTGCACAAAACACAGAAACAAACTTCTGACCAATCACACAACACTTCACACAGCGCTCCGTTGAAAAAGTCTGGTGTGGACCTGAAGGAGTTCAGCAGCATGGCTCTCTGAACAAAACCATGCAGCTTTTGTCACACGTCTGCGTCAACGAGAACTGATTTTGGCACTTCAGATGAAGAATGTTTATTTTGTTTTGTAAAACTTGTAAAAATTAAGAACTAAAGGCCTTTTCCTCTGGTTTGCAGTACTAACAAAAATACTCAAATCCTCTTTCCAGTTGGAATATTGTCGCTAGAATAATTGTTGAGGTAAAAACATTGTGAAGTTTTTGAAAATACTAAAAAATATTTATCTTGCTTAGTTGAAACTATGCTGAAAGAATGAAAACACATGGAGCTGACGGCTACATTTGTTTTCCTGAAAGAACAAACCGCTGTTCAGCATTTACCATAAAGTCAAATGCTGTGAAGCTGAATGCAGCTGAATGCAGCTGAATGCAGAACACCTGCATGGCAATCGGCAAGCATGACGAGTCCAGAGTGGTTTTGCAGGAAGCCCAGTTCACTCAAGTGTTCAAATGAACAGCCAGAGAGAAGATAATAAAGAAAGAAATGAAAGGAGGTTTCCACTGTGGCCACAGTTGTATCTGGTTAGGGAATATCTGGATGGGAGAGCGATACCGGTGCTTTAGGTAATAGACTTAGCCCTGATATGCTATTTCAGTTAATCGTCTAATCCAGTCTCTTGCCTGATCTTGCCAGGTTATAGCCCTATCCCTGCCACAACCTATTCACAGAGATAATAAACGAGCATGGTGATGGGCTGTATATCCCTCCTTAGCCTGATAAGACACCGGCAGGGAAATGAAATTCTGCTTTTGCAGAAACATTATGATTTATGGATTGGGAGCACACCACCGGTGGCCTGCACTGTGTTCACGAGTGCTCCTATCTGGGTGTGTGTATGTGTGTGTAAGCAAAGACGAATGTGCACATATTGTGAGCATGTGTGCAATGGAATGTAATGCGTCCATTGTTTGGGTGAGTGTAAAATAAGGGAGTTCATTTTACCCAACACTGCTTTCCACTATCTGACCATGAATGGACCTGATTCCCACTGGATCATAATAATACAGAAACCTTTATTGATTAGAAAAACACATGATTAATCTGCTTTTAACTGAAGTTGTAGTATTATAATAATAATGCTTAAAAAATAGTATTAGTAACAATGCCGGTTGATGGATTTCTCTCAAAATTGATAAGTAGAGAATCAGTGGGATTGTCTCAGAGGTTGGGAAGCTTCTTCCTCAAACCTCATCCACAAAATCCATGGAAACTAATTTATGACATAATCATTTTTAATAGTCATTTAATACAGTTTAGAAGCAGGAAGCCTAATTGTGGTATTTACAAAGAATTTAGAACATTTAGTGTTGTGGGAAATGTAGGCTCTGGTTAGTTGGTGGTGAAACAATAGAAGGAGCATCCAGAGCAAAACCACCAGGCTGAGGAACAGCGTCTTTCCTTCAGCTGTCAGACTGCTGAACTCAAGCTGCACCAAATGCAGCTTCACCGCACACTTTATTTATACACGCACACATAACTACACATACCTCTGAAATTTATTGTTCATCTGTTTATTTATTTATTTTATTTAATTATTTATCTAGTTATTTTTTTAGTTAGTGGATTTCTTGATCCAGGACCTGAGTACAAATTTCGTACCAAAAACTATCAAGGTGGTATGACATTAAAAAATCCTTGAATCCTTGAAAGCAGCTGCAGAACAAAACAACTCCAGCAGCATTGTCAACACAATTTCAGCTCTTCATTTCTTACTAGTTGGTGTGTGTGTGTGCGTTTTTTCCTGTGTGTGCGTGTGTCTATGCGTGTATTTGTGCGTGCATTCGACATTGTAGAAGTGAGGCCAGCGCCACTCAATTGATCTCAGGGTCAGACCACTTGACCTCTGACCTCACCGGGTCTCTCCTGGCCTCTGGTGGCTCGGCCCTCGGTGTGGATGTGGAGCAGTCTGTGGTTGCTGTAAAAACTACTGATGACACGTTTAATAGTGATGATGATGTGAGATGTCTGAGTACAGGCAGAGCCGTGGCTCCAGGGTCAAAGGTCACACTATGGAGGAATAAAACCGTTGCTACAAGTTAACTGAGGGTTAATTCTACGTCATTTATCAGAAGTTATTTGTTGAATCTTTGTGGGAACATAAGTACATATTTTACATAAAAATGTTTAATATAAACTGAGGGACACAGAGTCATATTTAATATTTAAATATTTAATAGATAGAATATATGTCCCAATTAGTCTCGTTTGTTAGATTAAAAGTTAAAAAAAAAACAAGAATTTTGATGGAGATATTTAACATAAATTTAATTAATGTCATATTTCTGTTTATAAAAATTGTTTTCAATTGTTCTAATGTAATATTCTAATTTTAAATGTCATGCTTTCATTATGTGTAAACAGAAAATACTCATAATTAATTAATAGAAATAAAGGCTTCCAAACATTAATTTGTGTGTAATTAATCTATAGAACGTGTTTGACTTGGAGATAAAGTTTCTGGAATAAATTATCTTTTAATATTCTAATTTATTGACCGGTGCTCTGTAGAATATCAGCTTTTAAACTGGATGTGAACCTTCATGAGCAATCCTGCTCTTCATAACCTAAACAGAAATTGAGCTAAAAAAATACATTTTCATGGTAGCAATGTTGTGATCATGTAATTATTGTTTATATAATAATTGTCAAAAATTATTTCCGTATTGTTTGTTAAATATCAGTAATAGGACATATCCTGTAGTGTATAAGGTTTTTCTTCAGTGATATTTAAACTATTCTTACAGGGAGAATAATAATAATAATAAATACCATGATGTCATTTTGCGTCTGAAACATTTCTACAGTTCAGGATTCGTTTTTACGTCTCCTTATAAAATCAGACACACACCTGTGTGTGATGTTTGGGACTTTCTTCCTGCAGTCACCTCCTCATTACTGCTCATGTTGAGCTGCTGAACCGCTCGCTCTGCTCCACCTCTCCCGTTCTGCACCTCCTTCCTCCATCCTTTCTTTCCTCTTCCTCCTCTTTACATTTGTCTTGGCTCTCTTTCCACTCTCTCCTTCATCCCGCCTTCTCACATCACCTCCCTCCTCTCTCTCTCTCTCTCCCTCCCTCGCTCCTCATTTCTGTCGCTGTTGGCAGCCTATTTAAATGCTCCATTGGAGAAGGATTAAGGTTTATGCAAGGTCAGTGTGGGATGTGATAATTATAATCACAGCTTTTTGCCTGGCCAATGACGGCCATTTGTTATTCTCAGTTCAGTGGCTTCAGAAGCCCCTGGGGGGGAGCTGGTGGGAGGTGTTGACAAGAGGCTGGCTGATTTACTGGGTCTCCTCCTCCTCCTGCTCCTCCTCCTCCTCCTCCTCCTCCTCCTCCTCCTCCTCCTCCTCTTCCTGCTCCTCCTCCTCTTCCAACACAGAGCTGACTTTAGGCTCTGCATGCCCCTGCTCTCTCCCTCCTTTTCCTCCTCACCCATCTCTTATCTCTCATGCTTTTCTATTGGAAGACTCAACTCAGCGTCTTCTTTCTTCCCTGTACACAACTTTACTCCAGAGCCAGCTGCGTTGTCCCTTCCACGGCTTCATGTTGTCTGACCAAAGACATTCAGGCTGCAGATGGATCCAACTCTGAGGACAACAAGAAAGCTTAGAGATGAAACCAGGGACAGCAAAGTGAAGCAGTAAAAAGCTGCCTTCCCATTAAGCATGACGTTGTCCAACTTAAAATTACAAAACTAAGTTTGTTCAATGGAGAAATGCCATGTTGTTTTTCGAAAAAAAGTTTTTACACTGGAATGAGGTGGCTTTTCAGCCGTATTGAGACAGATGTATTTTGCAAAGCTGCAATGGAAACACTCTTTTGTATCACACACATCGTGTGATCAACAACAGGATGTTATTACTGATGGAAACGTCAAAGAAGACAACAGAAAGTAGCAGTAGGATGACGGTTTGTTTTTATTTTTTCGGACAACGTGCAGCTGGCTCCACAAGACGTCTCACAGCATCACGGTTCATAAAAAGTTGTGTCCTTAGAACATGTTGAACCTGCGATAGAATCTCGCCTTCTGACCACTGGAGATAAGCACCAACACCCCCACCAGCAACCCAACGAGGGATAAACATGTAAAATTATGAATGGATGGATGGATGGATGGATGGATGGATGGATGGATGGATGGATGGATGGATGGATGGATGGATGGATGGATGGAAGATGTTGAATCAATAACTCCTCTGTATAAAATTGCCGACAACAACTTCTCCAAAACGCTGCATAAGTAGCCGCTCCAACTAGGCAGGCCTGTTGACACCAGCGTCTCCTCTGATTGGCTGATAGACGATGAGCGTTAGAGCCATGGCTGAATTATGAATACTGTATATCTTATGTGACTGTTTACATCTGCTGCAGCCATGATTTTTAAGAATTTCTTATTTAATTAAAATACTGCAATTGCAAACTTGAGTTTTTCTGCATTAGCAGAATATAGATAAAGATCAGTGCACATTTGAAATAGGAACACAGCTCCTATGCTCTGTCTGTCTGTGGAACTACATTTCTGAACATTGCATGAGAACAGGTCCTGTGACGTGTGTTTGGCAGTGATCGGGTTTGACTGAGTGTTCGTCTCCCTGTTCCTCCTCTCACAGTGAGCGTGGTGCTGGGCATTCCCACCGTGAAGCGTGAGAAGCAGAGCTACCTGGTCAGCTAGAAAGACAGAGTTTTGTCTTCATTAATAAAACTGTGATGCAATAAATGGAGATATTACTGACTTCTAACCTGATTGCTGGTGTCGGTGTCTCAGATTTTTATTCATATTGGACCTTTATCAACTCAAAAAAATAAATAAACATATTTAACTGAAAAGTGGACTAACTAAACCTGACATTTTGTTTAGATTACATTTGCACAAAAACATGGGGTTAAAAAAGCTTCAGTTGTACTGTTTTTCTTCCTGGATTACACAAAGAGAAACACTGACCAATCGTAACTATAGAAACAGTTCCTGGATTCCTTCTGTTTGGAAGATCAGGTAATGATTTTATCAAAGTTTTTCCTGCTTGGCTGCTAGAATTCATTCTTAAAGGGCAATATATCATTTTCATAGAAAGAACCTTCTTTTCTTCTGAGTCAGTCAGCATTTACTAGCTCACATTTTTGTCCAGACCATCTCTTTAATGTTTAATCTCAGTTTAACCTTTATAAATAGGGCAGCGCCGTCATAATGGAGCTGTGAGCAGCGGAGTGTTGGTCAGCCTCCAGGGAGCTGTCCCTTCCAGCCTCTGTCTCTCACCGTCTGCTGGGAGCGGCCCAGCTTACAACAGAACAAATCCAGACTACCCACTGGGAACGCACCAATACACTTGTCCTTGCTCAGTTTGTAAGCTCATGTTTCCAAAGGGAAGGGGCTGAACGGGTTACTGCACTTTGTCACCTTCAGGTTCACTTGGTGGTTTTGCTGTTCTAACCCACCAAGGGCCTCTATCAGCTCACTGTTTGAGCTCTTTATGTTCAGAATGTGAAGAGCTAGCCAAGCCTCCATCCATCATCCTTCCAGTCAACCAGCACAGGCAGCCATGTTTGACTGGTCAGAGCGGCTGCTGGGAATAGATTGGTAGATTTGTCCGGCTCTCTCCCACACATGCACATAAACCAGGGGACGGGTCTGAGCCAGGGATCAGAGCGCTTTTTAGCTGATGTTAGAACACAAACTAAGCACAGCAGGAAATGGAGGAGAGGGTCCGGGTCAGAGGACGATTTGGGTGAATGGCTTCTTTAAAGGCCCAGGACTGCATCTCAGCTGTCAGTCTCTGTCAGTAACCATGGCGATAGTACCACCTCAGAAATGGGGCTGAGAGGACGGGGGTGGACGTCTGCATCCCTACAAAATACATGAAGCACTGAGGCTGGCAGACTGGCTGAAGGAGGCAGGGAAGCCATGATTATTTCTAACCGTGTTTTTGATAATATTTTTAGACATAAAATGAGTTTTTTAGTAGTGGTATAACAATGTGTGTGTTTATATCTTTGAGTCCAGGGCCCAGCATGGTTGGAGTGAAGTCGATCTGTCGATGTGTGATCATGTGGTTGTGGGACGTTCGTTTTTGCTCACACCCTTCAAGATCCACAAGACACACAGCGCCATGCCCTCAGAATCCCCTCCCACATGACGTTTTGATGTGTGTGTGATCTACAACAGTACAGTAAACAGCAATCACGGCAGATCTGTTCTATACCGCTGGTCAAAGGAAAGTTAAATGATCGAAGAATTAAAAATACAAGCCTTCATTTAGCAAAGACCAACAACAAACTGGTGGGGAGAATGAGCATTTGCTGGCAGATGACTCGTCTCTGTACCGGACCCTACAGCCAATGAACCGGTCAACAGATGACTTCAGTCCGAATGGATCCACAGAGTGTGGTGGAACTGGGCCATAACGGAGATCAGACCGGGCCAGGCCTGGGCCCTGCAGTATGAAATGGCCTAAAATAGTAAATGGCAGCTTTTCTAAAGTAGTAAAGAAAATAGAATGACTTTTTTCCCCTGTTTTTTTCCTCTCCTCTCTATTTGTCTCCGTCTGTGTTTGACAGAGCTTTTTTGAAGGACAGGGTCTCTCATTAGGCATTCACACCCAGGGCTCCCTCCAATTGGGCTGCCTAAAGAATCTGAAGGCAATGCAATTGTGTAATTTGCACACAAAGTGGTCGGGATTGATCCAAAATAAACCTCTCAACTTTAAATGTGGGGGTGAGGAGAGGGAGGGCGTATAATTGCATCATTTAGTGAATTGATTGGCTGAGAGTCGATGGAAGGGAATCAGGAAGCAGCAGATAAACGGTGACAGCAGCGCCTTTTAGAGCGGGGGACCCGTCGATGCAGAGACACACACAACCTGAGATGCAGAAACACACACGGAGGGGTTAGGAGCAAGGATAACCACGCAAACACAAACCGAGAAAACACGCACCGAGATAAAGTGGGACACAAACATACGCGAGAATGACCCACACACAGCGTCAGATTAGACAACACAAAGAGAGCCCGGGTCCACATCACACACTCAGTGCTGCAGGGCCGGACAATGGAAGACAGAATTAGAGGTTACAATAGATTTCATTAAGCCAAACTAGACTTAACGAGACAATCGATATGTCATAATTAAAGCGAGGAGGCTGAGAGCGACTTAGACTCTAAATGATGACTGCTCTTATTAAGATGGAGCAGATAGAGAAAGGCTGTGTGACAATGGAGCTCTATAACTACCTACCACCGCCGGCCTTTGTGCTCACGCTGGCCTTTCACCAAGACGGAGCGATAGCGGTGGAGGAGAGCGGCCGGGAGGGTGCAGGAGGAACATGGCTTTCAGCTGGCTGCAGACAGAGAAAAGAAGAAGTGATCTGGGATGATGTGAATGATGATGCTTCGTCTTTGTTGAACTTCTTATTCCTTCTGTACTTGATTTTTCTCAGAGCTCTGGTAGTGCATATCTGTCCTTCCTGTCTAGATCACTGAAAACCAACAGAGCAGAGTCTGATCACTCCAGATCTGTTCGGCAGCTTTAAATCTAAATGTACACTGAGCAGGGTTGTGATAGTTTGGGATTTTTCATTTGATTTCATTTAGACTTTTTGCTTGTCTGTTTAGTTAGTTGTAATTAGTTTTAGTTAGTTTTTAGAGTAGGTTTGCTAGTTTTTATTAGTTGCTGTTTGCTAAATATTGTTTAGTTTCAGTTTAGTGTTATAGCAATAGTTTTTGTTTGATCACACTTTGGATAATTTTTAGGTGCAAAATTCATACAGGTTAAAGTATTGTATTTTGATTATGTATCAGTTGATTGGGTACTCAATAGAAGAAACCATTTTAAAAAATGTTTTCAATTATTATTGAACAATAACTGATTCATTTTATCTCAACTTTTAAGAGCCCATCAAAAAAATCCAGGAGGATTATGGAGCGTTGTCATTTGCCCACAGCTAACATTAACTGCTAGTGAGAACAACAAAAAAAATCTCACATTAGTTCAAAAAGATAACAAATAGAGTCATAAACTATAAAATGAAGGGTATTCTATTTCTATGTTTTAGTTAGTATTATAAATGCACAAAACCCGTAAACAGTGTAACTTTGCCCATTTTTAGCTTCTGACATCCCCCAGCTCCATCTTGATGCTTGTTGCAACCTCAGGTTGAGTCAGGTCCAAGTCTTCTGGGATGTTTGACTGGAGGCATGCTCTCTCCACTGCTGCTCAAACAGAGCAGGGCTCTTCTTACAGTCTGACTACTTACTTTATTTCATTAATCTAATCTATCTACTCCTCTATTTACGCTACAATTGTAGAATAAGACAACTTTACATGGTGCATTCATGTTTGGTTTTCTCTGCTGTTTGTATTGCAGGTTTATTAAAGGGTCTATAGGATCGGGTTCAGCTGAGGCTTGGGTCATAAATCTAAACTCTAACAGGGCATCCAGATTTATTAGTATCTGCTAAGTGTTCCAGATCTTTTATTATTGCAAAATATTACACAATGTGGGCTCAAATGAGCAGAACTTTAAGCCGTATCTGCCTGACTTCCACATGTCCTCCCAATGTTGCCTGCTCAGGTTAGCTGCTGCTTGCTGATGGCGAGAAACAAACCTTTAGAGAGAAGATCAGGGAGAGACGGAGGAGATGGGGGTTAATTAGGTCAAGCACAGGTCAAAGAGCTAAACCTTCAGGCTAAGTGGTACACCAGAGTACACACACTCAGCTGGACTTTCTCCCTCCACTGCTTTGATCCTCAGATTAATTAGCTTTTATCACTAGCATACTGTTTAAAGCTACTGTAGGCAACTTTTATAAAAATACATATGCACATTTCACTGGTGCAAAATCTTTCCTGAGACAATATTTCAGTCTTTCAGAGCATTGATATGAACACACTTCAACTGTTTTAAAGACGCTGAGAAGATTCTGGTTACCACAACCTGACTGTACCTGCTGTTCTTTTAAATTTAAACATTCACATACAGTTAAGTCTGAAATTGAAATTTGCCTATAAAAGCGTCTATACATGCCGATGTGTAAAAAAAGTTTTAATTATCTCTGTTAAATATGTTTGATTTTCAATTTTAATTAAACATACAAAACATAAAACACAGAGCTGCATTTCATTTGCTCTAATACACAGTATATTACAGGAGGCATGGAAACCCAGCTGACGGACGGTACCTTCAGAACCTCTGCATTCCCATTTGATCCAGTCAGATCGGTTTCACCCATCACTGACTGCTCCATGAATGCCAGTCCTGACTGTGATCTGCTTATAGAGAACTGAAGAGCGAAGGTGTTCAATTTTCCCGGCAGGTCAGCCTGCAGAAGGCATGGCTGGATGAAGTCGCATGAGGTGGCGCATTGAAACCCACTGAACACAACCAAATGTTCATACAAGAGTCTGTCGTCTTCCAGCACTGCCTCTTTTATCCTCACAGCAGCAAAGAATGGACTCATTAAGCCAACATGAAAGGAGGAATGTAAGATAGAATACGTTTCTTTACATTTCATTAGCATGTGAGCAGGAATCAGGGGGAGAGGGAGATGGTGTGACTGATGGATGACAGACCAAAACTCTACCCAAAATGAATACATCCAAAAATACATCAATATCTTAAAGCACATATGTCAAACTCAAGGCCCGTGGGCCAAATCTGGCTGCCATATCTTTTTACGTGACCTCGATTCTAGACTAAACACTAAGTGTGCTTAAATATTAGGTTATCCATCAAATCAATGCAGTTTTTATCTGTTTACTGCTAAATTATATCAATCAATCACTACAGTTTCTTGAGAATTGTCAAGGAAATTCATGCAAAATCACAGAGTTCCTGCACTTTTTTGCGCAAATACGTAATGGGAGTTTTTTTGCAGACTTTTCTTAAAAATTGTAAAAAATGTTCTTTCTTGTCCTAATCAGCTGCTTCAGACTTAATTGGTGTCTGATTATAGTCCATGATCTGTACAGTCACATTTACCGTCATAAATAAGTGCAAATATCACAAACATTTCCAAATGAGTACCACAAACACTTTGATTTTTATTGAAAAACTCACAAAAGAATTACAAAATACTGGAGGGACTGAAAAAATTTTCAATGATACCATTTAGTTTTAAGAATTTATTGATATTTTATCAGTTTGTGAACAGGTTGTATCAATACATTCTGGCCCTTTAAGAGCAGTCATGATCTTGGTTTGGTCCAAAACAAAACAGAGTTTGACACCCCTGTCTTACAGTATGTCAGACATTTGTTCCATTTGATCAGTCCTCCTCAGTATCTCCCTAAGCAAAATAAACCTCAATGAATATTTTCTACTTGTTTGCATGATGGCTGTCATCAACAAAAGCTAAACCTTCTACTGAGATGAGGATTTTCTTTCATTCCTCAGCAGATAAAAGGTATAGATTCCACTGCAGAGTTCAGGTTATGGGATGATTTTTTTCTTTGTGTATGTTTTTAAAGGATGTTGACCCATTTCTGAGGGCTGAGTGATTAAGCTGATCTGGAAACACTGTCGACAATAAACTGTCTTTGTTCTCCCGTCTCTCCATCTCGCCATCCCTCGCTCTCAACTTCCATCTCTTTCGGGCAACTATCGTTTCTGAATTATATTTTACGGCTCATTAAGCATCTATAGCGCAGGAGCAGCGGCGCAGAGGGAGACGGGGATGAGGACGATTGATGAAAAGAGCAGAGAATTACAGAGAGCATTCATGGAGGTGAAAAGCTCTTGCTGAAAACAGAAAGTATTTACACTAATGAAAAGATGTGTTTAATTAGCACCAATTATGTCCACACATACGGCACTTGGCAGGGGCTGACATGTGCTTAATGTAGATTTAATATATCTAATACAGTCTTATACAAGAGGAACTCTTCACAGAGATTTTATTTTTTTCCTTTAATACGTCATTTCAAGTAAAGCAGCTAGCCTGGAGCAGCTAATAAGATGTTCATTTTACCCTGAAATGAGGGGAATTTTTATCGAAAGCTTAGCAAATTTGTTTTTTATTAGAGAATAGAACATATCAAACATCGTGTGCGGTGTTTACTGACACCTGTAAATAAAAAGTTTTAATTTGTAATGAGCTCAGAATTTGTTGCAAAACTTCACAAATTGTTTCTCTTCAGCCTGACTGAACTAGAGCTGTTTTACTGAGAAGAGATTCAATAAAATTCAGATGTAGAGTTTCTAGATATGCGTACATACCCAAAACGCCTTGGAGCTGTAGATAGAAGTGCTTCAAAGTATCAACTCAGGTGTCTAGTTGAAGTACATGCCAGAATTTAAGCGTTTTATTATTATTTTTTCGGTTTTAAAATAAGTTTGAAAATAAAGTATCTTTTTCTATCCACTTACAGTACATTGTGTTAATCCTTCAATTACTTTAGTTCCCCTGCTGTTTCAGGTGGTTGTTCAGTGGAAGACTGACCTCTGACCCGTCTTCAATGCTCTCTGGAGTTTGCTGCCTGAAATCTGATGACACATGCCCCATCCATCCTCTCCTCCATGCGGTGCAGTCGTCCTGTCATGTTTGGAGAAAAGAACTCACTACTGATCCACTAGTTCTTAGCGGATCACCACAGATACAAGTATCTGTAATTTAATCCAGAACCATTGGCTTACAGGAATAGAGAGCGACAGTGGGGTGTCGATGAACCCATTGGGTTTGATACAAGAACCGACCGCTGATCCATTGTTCTTTTCTAGCTGTGTGCAGAATTTTATGGATTGTTCAATAATAGTGGAGAAAAGAAAAGAGCTTTGATTTCTTATTGACAGCTATGCTGTGGTGTCCTACTGCACTGAACACTAAGGAAACTGGTTTGGTTGATAAGCAATAACAAAATGTTGGTGTTAGTACTTATTTTTTGTTTTGGTTCATAATATGCTGAAAGGACTTTAAGTCATGAACTGAGGGGTGAATGGAGGTGAGAGCAATCGCTGAGACCCAGATAAGAGGTGAAAATGATGATTTTAATGAAGAATAGTTAGCTCAAGACAGTCCAGCGGAAACAGGCAGCACGGCAGAGCGGAAAGCTAAAGCTCAGCACCGGTAGCAGCTGTGCGTACAAAGACTGATTACGAGAGCTGACGCCGACACAGGACTATACAGTTCGACTGTGAGACACCACGCTGACCAAGACAACAACCGACATACGACCAGGATCTGACAAGAGACAGAGACAACAGAGGGACTTAAATACACAGGGGTAATCAGGAGACGAGACACACCAGGGAGACAATCAAGGGGGAAGAGACATCACAGAGACTCACAAGAAACAGAACCTAAAATAAACACAGAAAAACCCAAATCCTTACACTTTAGACAAAGGTTTATTCAAAGCCATAATGAATTCATAGACTTTTACTTACGGGGATTTTTATGCACCAACTATTTAACCTGTGATCTTCTGACATGTCCTTTTCTTATTTTATACTTGTAAAAAGGCTTTTAAGAATATTTTCTCTTTTAGAAACATAGTAGACATAATTACTAGTGATTAGTAAAAGATAAATTAATAATTTAGCAAATTGTATCTAGCAAATTGTATCTAGTCTATGCTGGATGTTTCAGAAAAATATATATACAATTTCAGTACAATGAAGTTTACAGGTAATTTCCTGAGCTGTACATCTCCACGGCGAATATGGCCATAACATTTCTGACAGTAATTAAATGCCCTAAACATTCCTGTTGCTCCGACTTTAATTGTTCCGTATCTGGAAGAGTGACCAACACAGACTGAACGATTTCCTTCACTTCCTCTGCTGCCGTTGCTAAAACTACAGGTAACTACAATTCTAAAAACAGTGCAGAGAATCACAATTTATACTTCTGTACACTGACTGAACTGAATGTAATGCATCCTGAGAAAATGAGCTTAATGGGAGAAATCCCAGATGGAGATTTGAAGGACGATGAGAACCTAGTAGCATCAATGGCCATAATGATACTTGAAGTATCATTATGGATTATAAGGTCAGCTATTTAGTACCTTCACTTAGATCCAATTATTTTTTTACCATTTTTGCAAAACATCTGCTATAAACTTACAATTAATTATGCATTAGTGTGAAAAACTGCAGGGATTTGTTGATTTTGTGTGAATTTCCAACAAATAATTCTCAATTTTCACAATAATTCTCAAGAAACTGCAGGAACTAATTCATGCAATTTGGCAATAAACAGATAAAAACTGTGTTGAGCTGAATTGGTAAAATAGTATTTACGCATACTTGCGTAAAACAGTCCGTTTTGATGGTTCTAATTATGTGTTCTTTGAGTCTAGAGGGCCACATAAAACCCAGATTTTGCCCCCGGCCCTTGAGTTTGATAAATGTGGTTCTTGGTAGTTTCATGTAAGTGTTCCTTACTGTAGAAACTCCTTGGCTTGATTCTCCATTACATCCCTACATTTCTGGACTTTGAGTTGGATTTTCAGCTGATTCAGTGATGTGATGTTACATTCACTTCCTAAAACCTGAGTGTTGTTCCTTGTTTTTCATCATTTCAGATGTCAGTGTAAAACATAAAGTGACATACAGTCAGAAGGACAGTTAGGTCACGACTTGTGACATTGTAACGATGTCCAGGCCTGCTGGCAGCGGCTGCCTCCCCATCCCAATGTTCCTTCTTCCCGTTTGAATCTTCCTCCTCCGTAGGTCCTTCCAGCCACAAGGTCACAGTGTGTTTTTAATTGTGGTGCCCCTCCGTCCCTGCAGCCCCCAACGCCACCAGCCCCCCGCAGCCCAAATGATGAACGACTGCACCTTGTGAAAAGGGCCTTCTCCAATAAACAAGCTTATCTCTCCTCTCTCTCTCTGGCTGCTGCCGGTGAATAATGAGCTCTGGGTATCACTGTTAATCACTATAATTGTTAATGTTAAGAGGGGGCCGCTTGCTAGTTGCCCAACGCCCAACGCCTTTATTGATTTCATTTTTTTACATTAAAACCCTGCATGCCTTTGTCAGAATGGTGGGTCATAGCAGCAGCGTCGCCCCCTCTACCCCCACCGCCCCTCCAACCTGGAGAGAAGCTAATTAGTTATTTAGCGGCCTGTGTGTGTGACGGTGTGTATGTGGGGCAGAGCAGAGCTAAAGCCTGTTATCAGTAGCCTGATAAAGGGAATTGGTTGTCCCACAGTAGCTGTGAGAGGCTATGGCTGATATCAGCATGGCTATTATAGAGAGGACACACACACACACACACATACACACACCCCCACACACAGCACCACATCTACACACTGGTGGACACAGAGGCATGTAAATACATTCCAGATCATAAACACTCACATTTTGATGTGTGTTTATGGATTGTTCAATCCATAAACACATTTTTGTTTGGTGTGTGAAACAAAAGCCTGTTTGTTTCACACTAACAGTCAATCTGCTGTGTGAGTTTTTAATGTTCAGCTAAATGTCCAAACTTCCTCAGAAACCCGACTGAAACAAGAACAACTAAAGCCCTCAAGAGAAAAAGGGAAACTTTTTGCTTTGCAGGACATGATTGTTATTGTTTATCTCAAACATCAAGTTATTATTGCATGTACCTGAGCAAAATTTTTCTCCCTTCCCACATAAGAATACACAAAAATTAAGTGACCGCCTAAAATGATCAGTTTTTCTTATTTTACTTTCTATAGGCATATGTTTAAGTAAAATGAACGTTGTTCTTTTATTCTGTGAACTACTGACAACATGTCTCTGAAATTCCAAGCAAAAATCTAGTATTAGTTTGCTGAAAGTGAGAAATGGTCAAAATAATAAAAAGAATGCAGTGCTTTCAGATCTCAAAGTGCAGTGCAGTGGATCTTCAGTTTTTCCAGAGTTGTACATACATATATATATGTGCATAAAGCTGTACTGTTAAGATGAAAGGTAACTGAAAAAATTAAAAAGAAATTATGAATGTAATATACGAATAAACACAAAAACATGCACTGATGGAAATAAGATTCATAACATGATATGACGTTTGACCACAGGCCATGATTGTTGCTATTTCTGTTAAAAATAAATATATTTAACATGATCAAATGCACATTGCCACATTTTTTCAAAGTTAAATGGAACCAAACTTCTCTTGTTTTAGGTCAGTTAGAATTGCTAAAATGATTTCTATTTAGTAATTGCTAGAAAACGTAGTGAGAAAATTTTTTGTTACTTTCCTTGAATCCAGACGTTTGCAGAGATAACTGTATTTTAAACTGTATAACTTTAGCTAAACTTTTTTGGTTTAGCTAAAAAGGTTTAGCTAAACCATTAAAAATTTTTTTTAGCTAAACCATTTACAGAATAAAATGTTTCTGTAAATGGAATTTTGTTTTGCTACAGAAGGAATGAAACTATTCTCATAATAGTTTGCTGGGGTTCTGGTCTGTTCATCCTGACAGAACCGGTGGAACTGAATCAGGTCTGTAGGCCGACTCACGCACACACACATTTCAGATCTACTCACAACTGATGCTCTACTGCCCCTTTAAAGAGCAAGGAATCATTCTGTATGTAAACTTTTGAATTCACAGAAAGTTACAAAGAGATCTCTAGAAAATGTTCTTGAAGGTCGGCGAGTGGCGCTGTGGTCAGAGCAGGCGCCTCGTCCTGGGTTTGACTTCCATCCTCTGATCCCCCCCTTCCTGTCAGATTACTGCCAAAATAATTCTGTACGTTTTCTGGCATTTAGCAAATATAAATAATTTTGGTAATTCTAACCGACCTAAGAGAGGTCAAGAGACTCACAATTTCATTCCTTAAATTCAGGTAAGAAAAGGAGCTACAGGGCATTTCATACTGACCGTGAGTCAAGACATTTCTGTTCTGAGGATCGTTCACTTTGGCAACTGACAATTTGAGGGAACAAATTGTCAGTTTGTGATTCCAATGTACATATTTATCAGTATATGTTTTGCTGTTTGTAATGTTACATAGTCAAAAGTTAAGAACAATAATTTGGGCTTTCTAAGCTGCCATAAGAGAAAACAAACAGGGTTCATTTTTCAAACTAAGATTTTCAGTGTCATTCATTCATTTATGAATGTCACTGTTTTAGGAAGTTAAATATTTAGTTAGCTAGCTAAATACTTAGTGAGCAAGCTAACAATTAGATCCAAACTACATACTTAGCGAAATCAGATCCAGTCATTGAAAACGTCAGCAGAGTCCAGCAAACAATCCTTTTTCAATAGTCGAGGGTCCAGACCCTCCTAACATGGAGCTGGTCTCTACCAGGCTAATGCTACTTACTGTCTGATTAAATGTCACTAACAAATCATGGCCCCTCTTCCGTATTTGTGTCCTACATAGTCATAAATCCTCTGTAAACTTTTTTGTATTTTTTATGAAAGCCCCATTTCTTTCCAGTAGCTATTGTCTTGTCCAGTCCAGTTCGGAAAAATTCCCACCCAATTCGGGGAAGTCCAGTCCAGCTGGCCCAGAAAAGGAAGTGATTTTAATTAAAGATAAGTTGCTCAGTTTGCACCCATACTGAGCCTGTTAATCTGAATCCAATAGGCTGGATGTAGCAGCTAGGAGGCCCTTGTAAAGCACAGGCTCTATTGAAGCCCACTGCATTTCATTTGGCCGGGAATCAATGCAGATTGACACCACTTAACATGCAAATGGTGTTCGGGTCAACCAGCGGCTTCCAGTCTGCTGGCGGTGGCCCAACATGAGCAGCTCCTTTCCTCTCTCCTCGCCTTGCTCCCCACTGCAAGTTCATCTGGGATTCCACAGAACGTCTTGAAAGGTTTTGCCCTCCTTTTATTCCTTCTCCATCCTCTTTGCCTCGCCTCACCCCTGCCCTCCCATCCTTTCTTTTCCATCACATCCCTCCCCGCTGTTATAAAAATCATATTCAGGATATTCGTCCATTTAAAGATATGAGAAAATAAAACACTATTGATTGCCTGATAAACTGCCACTGGTGGCAACAGCTTGGGTGTAAAGTCGGAGCGGGCCCTTGCTGAGGCTGAATGTGAGCGCTAGCTGGAGGCATTAGCAGGGAGATGCCAGGGATCAATAAAGTGTATTTGTGTGTGTCGGTCCTTAGCTATCCTTCCAATTACACATTTCCAGCAGCGCAGTCGAGCACAGCTCTTTGTTAACGCCTTAATGGATCAGCTCAAGGAAGTGTCCACACAAACACACACACACACGCACGCTACACACACATAATCGCAAACAGCTTTACAAGGTAAGCATTCTCAAATTGATTTGTTAAACAGCGTTCTGAGCCCCAGCGCTCTCTGCAACTGTGTAATTACTATGAGGGCTGACGCTGTATCTGTGTGTGGTTTGTTGCTGTTGTGTGTGTGTGTATGTGTGGATAATCTCATGAAGACCGGTGTGTTTGTGCCTCTAACAGTTTCCACATGAAGGAAACTCCATGTGTCTGATTATTGAAGAAGAGAGCGTTTCATTAGGAATTAACTCCACAATAACACACACATCTCCGCTCTGCTCCTCCTCCCATTTCACTCCACTCATATGATAATATCAATCTATCCCCACTGCCCTGCAGGCACAGAGAGCCTAACTGTGTCATCTCCAAAACTAAACATGCTGCTGGAGACGCCCTACAGGTACCCCGCTGTATGAGCCTGGTGAATGAAGTCTCAGGTCCAGCTCATTACCAACGGAAGCAAAATCAGGACTGATTTATAAGATGCTGAATATTAAAATGCAGCATTCAACATGCTTCATATGCAAACAGACTTCTTTAACATTTACTGAGTTTGTCAGTGTGGTTTGCTGTAGACTATATTGTCAAAGGATTTGAAGGATGTTTTTACATCTGATAGTCCAGTAGACGCGGTTTGATTGGGGACTTAAATTGAGAAGTTTGTCTGGGTTTGAGCTGCTGCTGTTCGCCTTCTCACTGCACTGAGTCAAACCAACCAAATCCTGTGAGCAACTTGTTCCCCTCCTTGCCTGTGGTGGCGCTGCACCAGGAATCACAAAAACCACTGAAGAAGACACTGAGAACAACTTCCTTCTTCATAAAATGTAAACAAAAAGGAAGTAATATGAGATGATAGTGGTTGTTAGATTTCTGTTTGGTCTTTGGCAAACGACCAAGAGCCATTTCTCCTGCCAGAACTAGACTCATAGGTTTTGGTTATTCTTACCATAACCAAAACCTATGAGACTACAGCACATAATGCCCTGTGCTATAGTCTGCTTTGGAGTGGACTATAGATTATCTGCGTTCGAACCGCACCAGAGTTCACTTTAACCGAACCAAGAGCAAGGTTTGTAGGCAGAGCAGAGTTCACTTTTTCACTTTCTTGATCCACATCAGAGCTCAGATGAACACTCACTCCTCCCCAAACAAACTGGACTTCCTAGGTAAACAAATTTTTTATGAAATGACTTCATAAAACCATGACAGTCATTTCCATGAAGGCCATGAAACTGATTTTTTTTTCTCAGTTTCAGAATTCTTGGGGGTATTGTGTTTTTTTTCTCTGTATTCTTGTCATCTGGGTTCAGACTGAGACAACACATTTATTAATGAGTAACAACAACAATTCATTTCCCTTTGGGATTAATCAAATATTTTTGAATTTGAATTTAAGTTAAATTTGACTCAGTGTTATAGTTTATTTATTTATTGTTCCGTGTGTTTATCCATCTTCCCAGCAGTGTTTTTTTGTTTCTGGTTTCTGGGGGGTGTAAGAAAATCTCAAATTCTCTGAAAGAAGGTTGCCAGTATCTGCCAGAAAATACTTTATAAAAACTTTATATTCCTTACTTTTCTGTCTGCTTCTGTCCAGTTGATCACATGACATAAGAAAAAAAAACATACACCAAAAAAAAGCACAGTACTCTCAAGTGTGCAGTTTGTTACTTTCAGTAATTCTTATAATTATTGAAAATCAGAAGAAAGGGCTGCAGTAAAGCTGCTGTCCGTAGTCCAATTAGATTCATTTCAACGCAGTAAAGAGCCAAACTGTTTCTACTCCTCCCTGATTCTCTGCAGAGATGTCCTCAGGATCAAATAGCTCCACAAAATGACTCCTCTTCCACAAAAACACACAGATGCTCTCTTTGCTCACAATCCTGCCAAACCATCACCTCTTCCACACGCGGCGTAAACAAATGGACCAACTAGAACTCTCATTCAGCCCTGTTAGATGAGCAACACATGTGTGTTATGAGTAGTTTTAAATCTGCATTGTTTGAGTGTGTGTGTTTTTTTCACACCAACTGAGTTTGTGTGCACACTCAAACATGGCTGCTGTAACCTGGAGAAAGACAACAGTCTACAGGATGAAATTGAAGAGATTAGCATGGTCTGCTCTGCTTTTGATTAGTTCTGACTGGAATTCTGCCTGAACCACAAGGGGCCCCTCAGCAGCTCCTGCTCCATGTCTGCCGGCGTGTGCATATGTGTGTGTGTGTGTGTGAGGCTTTCTCTCTCTCTCTCTGTTTATATTTTTTTTCTACTCTTCTCGTAGCATTTCGCGCTACGCCAGAAATTGAATTGATATTTTGTAAACCTGATTTGTGGATAACGCGATGTGACAGCGACAAATGCCTGGCTGAGAATGGTTTTCAAAGCCGGCCCAAATGAAAGTTATTACAGGGTAAATGCGCATTTCTTTGTCTCGGTGGCAGCAGCAGCCCCTCCTGGCTCTGTGTATGAGTTTATATGGGCTGAATATGGATCCATTTCCTGGGTAATTGAATTGATACTGTCATGCACGGGGGCAGTGCCACATTGCTCTGCAGGGCGGATGGACTGTCTGATTGAATTGGATGGTGGTGGTGGGTGGGAAGGTATCTTGGTGTGTGTGGGCGTGTGCATGTGTGTGTAGGGTTGTCAGGGAGCAGTCATAAGATAGACACACCTCAGTGTTCCTCTGATTACTGCCGTACAGCCAATTGTCTCTCCAATAATCTGCCGCCACAACCTCTTGACACACACATGCTCACACACACACCGGAGGAGGGATACGGGTCAGGTAGCGCAGAGGCCATTTCCAATTCCGGGGTAGGCGACCGCGCCGCAGATCTGCTACATATTAATTTTGTCCCGGCTGAGATTTGCTCCCATTCAGTTAGAGCCGATTGATGAGAGAGCAGAGAGGATCGGACGGCTGCTCATTCGCTCTCCTCACCTCTGATTAGAAACACTGCCGCTGTCTCTGCGCTATTAGGACAGAGGAGTGGGAAAACGGGAGAGAGAGGAAGGGGGAGAGTAAAAAGAGATAAGAGATGGAGAGGGAGGAAGGGAGGAGATGGAGTCAGATAGAAGTGAATGAGGGAGACGACGGGAGAGTGGTAGGGAGAGAAACAGGATGGAAAACAGGATGAATGAAAGAGTGAAGATAAAAGGAACGAGAGGATGAGACTAAAAGTCAATGGGGGGCTTTGGGATGAGATGGGGAGAGGTTGGAAAGAAAGAAATGTGAGTGAAAACATTGAGGGAGGAAAAGAGAAAACAGGAAAAATGGAAATACATCGCCTTCCGAAGGCAGCCCTTTGACTTGTTTCCATTTTGTCACATTACAACCCCAAACATCTATGGATTTTACTGGGATTTTATTTGGCAGTGCAACACAAAGTTATGCATAACTGTGAAATGGGGGCAAAAACATACAAGTTTGAAAAAAAAAAAAAACATTTAAAAACGTGTGCTCTGCATATGTGGAATCTGCATCACAGGCCTCAGAAGACACATAGAACTTGAAAGATGTGAATAATTTTTAGTTTTTTTAAGGGAAAACATAGAAAGGGAGAGAGGTAAGTCTAACAGCATGAAGGAACACTCTGGAAGCGGGCCAGAACAGAACCAAGAAACCACAGCGACGATCTTCTTACTAATTAATACAAGTCTGTGTTAGACTGCAATCGCAGTCTAACACAGAGTGCATCTGTCAACACCTGAATCCAAACACCTGTGAGTGATGTGTGTGTGCGTGCGTTTGTTTGTAATGCCTTGTGGGGACGATTTTCCTGACATATACCACATTGTGGGGACCAATCGCTCCTTGTGGGGACTGAAGCCTAGTCCCCACAAGGGGAAACGCTGTTTTTGGGTCAGGGGTCAGATTTAGTACTAAGGTGTGAATTGAGTTTTGGTTAGGGTTAGGTATGTAATGGTTAGGGCTAGGGTAAGGGTAAGGTTTAGGCTGTAGAAATGAATGGAAGTCAATGGAAAGTTCCCACAAAGATAGCCGCGCAAACATGTGTGTGCGTGTGTAGGTGTGCGTGAGCGGGGAAGACAAATATTGTTAGCGATATGTTTGAGTCAAGACAATGATCCAAACAATGAGCTCATTAGTGCCTCATTAGTATTTTTACCAGACTGGGTCTGTTTATAACCTCTCAGCCTTTTACTTCCAACCATATTTAGGACTGAGCCCATTTGTATTAAGAACTTATAATTGTCATATCCTGGATGACTGAGGATCTACAAAAACAAATAGCTCAGCTTTTTGCAGCAGATGAAGTCACAACTGTAACCAACACAACATTAACTCTTAGCTTAATTCTCTCAGCTCAAACTTAAACAGTCCTTTTGGTCTAATAGTCTGTTCAACTTTGGCCTTAATTGTGTCCACAGCATCTAATCGGTTGGCTATAAGAAGGGCCTGTATATGGTGAAAATGAGCCGCCATCATCTAATGGTATAAAAACTTAATGATCATTATCATCAAGCTCTTTCCATTCACTGCTCCTTTTTTAAAATAATCTGTCCTTAATTTGTTTGAAATCTCTCGGAGTCTTCACCTAACTCTCTCTTCCCTTTTCCTCCACTGACTAGAGTTGCTCATTAACTCATTCCTGAACTGGACTTATTAAGCTCACTTAACAGTTAATGCTCCATTCAAACATTTATAGGTCTGGGTTGCTTGAAAGCAAAGACATCATTTCACTGTTTAATTTACTGCATTTAGAGAGCAGCTAAAATAGAAGAACAGGATTTTAGGGATATTTTTCTGGAGAACAAACTGTCTTTCCAATTCATAATATGAGTCAATATGTGTTTGTTCTTTGATTCTACCTCACAGCTAAAAGCTTTTCCCTTTATTCTTTTACGTCAAAGTTTTACTGTAGACAAACCAAAATTAAGATTGCCGTCCCACATGCATTTTATGTGGCGTAAAATGCATGTGTTTGGTGTAAAATGTTTCATTTTGGTTTTCCAAAAGTTATGAACTACATGAACATTCAACAAACTGAACCAGAACCAGCAGCTTTCCTGGGTTGGCATCCCTCAGAATCTGACCTGATTAATTCATCTAATTAACTGTTCCCTGTGTAAATTTGACTTATTTAGTAAATTTTATTTCTCAACTTTTAACAGGACACCATAATACGAGCGTTCTGTGTAATAGTTGGTTTTCAAAAGTAAATTGGAATTCATTAGAAACTAAGGAGGTTAGTGAGGTAAATACACAGGTGGAGTAATCAGGAGAGGAGGGACAGCTGGAGGAGGATGAGCATTAAGCAATACACAAATGGCTGAATTCATATTGTCACTTTTCTACACTTTTTGCCAAAATTGATTTTTGACACACAAAAATAAATAAAAATCATTGCCTTTTCATTTCCAACAGATGATTTAGGCAAAAGAAAAGTCATTTTTGGCAAAAAATGACTTAGGCCATTATTATTGGACAGTGACAATATGAAAAGATAAGATGAAATTGATAAAAGCATTACCTTAGTGGGTAAAAACCATAACCTAAACTTTTGTTTTATTTCAACTAACCACGTCTCAGAAAATCAGATGTTCAAAATTCATTTCTTTAAACCTCAAATACACCGGGAAGCTTTTGATAAAATTTAAACTTTTAATGAGCTTAGATGTTCCACCTAATTTAAAGTACCTTTTTAGGCAAGAGTGGCATTTATTTCACAGTAATCTGACAGAAAATGGGGATAGACGTGAGACAAAGGAACCAAGACTGGGAGTCAAATTTGGGTCAGTCGCATTGAGGATGCTCCAACCACAAGCCATGAGAAGCCCCACATCCAGCTTCTTTTTATCTATCATTAGGAAATGCATCTTAATATGAATACTGATGAAGGCATTTGTTAATAGCAATAATTACTACTACCTAATTGATTTTCTCTGAATAAAAGCAGAACCAGGCACTGTCAGCACATGATCACTTAGTGTCAGCATCTGAAACATGACTAGTTCCAGTCAGTTAGTTTCCAGAAACAGTAAAAGACAAAGATCACAGCAGACCACAGGGTGATGGAGGCTGCTCCACCGGAAGTGTGACACCCAAAAAGAGAGGCTAAGAGAGGCTTTCAGTAGGATTTCAAATCTAATTTTTTTGTTATTGCAGTAAATCCAACAATATGTGGAATATTTGTCTAGATTAAATGTGTTAATTTGTTGATTCGGGGTGTTATAGCAACTAAGCTAAAACACTAATACTCAAGAGATTACCTAAAGAGGAATTCAGTTATGATATAATTCATAGTTCGTCTCTCTATGATATTGATACAGTAAGCCAAACATGAGAAAATCTCACAGTTCTTAATTTCTTTCTTATAGTTCATCCAGCATAATTAAAGAAAGCAACCAACAGGCCCCATGAAAGATGATTGTCCATGAAGAAGAATATGTTTGGTAGCTCCAACTCCCCTCCACCCCTAGCCATGCATCCCTCCACCACCATTCCTGCTGCCTGGAAAGAGTCTTTACACAGCTTGTGTTCAGTGGAAGTAAGTCCTGTGCCTAATATTGCTAGTGGCCATCATTCATAAATCTTTCTATATATATTTCTGCTTAGTTTAGCATTTGCTAGGCAGCTAAACATGGTTAACTAATTTTTGTGTATATTTTAGTTGTGGGACTCGAGTAAATTTATTTGCTGGGTCTGTTATTAAACGCATTTTAACTGAAAACTACATATGGACAAAATAAAAAAAATTCAATACAAAATCCCTTTTTGCTTCTAAATAATTGAATTAATGTACATAAACATGTAACAATAATATACAAGATATTCATTGTTTTTAATCTGTTGCTTAGTTTATTCAACCATCAGACTGGAACAAAGTGTTTTTCTATCCATTTATCTTTCCAGAGTTTCAGGAATTCTTGATCAGTCATGGAACCTCATCAGAAATGTGGACGCTAACAGTAGCGCTGGGGTTGTCTGTGCTGCTGATACATGTTTAGCACTGACATACTATTTTAGGCTTGAAAAGTTTTGTTGATAGGCTAACAGTCTTTTATAGGACCAATTTTTATAGAATAATGAATCCCCAGTGGGCCAAGAGAATCATCTTTGTCATCCTTCGTTAGCAGATGTTACTTGTGTGTCATATTTACCATACTGTATCAGAAATGTGCAAATACACAAGTTCTGGCACAAACCTTTTGTATGTTAAAAAAAGAATGTGATTAATTGTGTTAAACAATTTTGACATATTAAATTCTACATTATTAAAATTAATGAGTTAAAGTCCCAGTTCTAATTTATTTCAGGCAATAAGACTTTAACTTTATATCCTTTTAATTTTCTCATTGCATTTTGTTACTCTCTACTGAGCTATCATTCTTGGTCCATACAACAACATTTTAAATGCATGTTGAATCTGACGAGGCATCTTCATAAACTTATGCTGCACTACCAGTAGAGCCTCGTACTGCTTAAAAAACCTTCACAGATCTTTAAACTTCTACAAAGGCATTCTGAATGAGCCACTTCGTCAGCGGGGATAAGGGCCCTGCTGAGTGTGAAGGACCCCACGGTGACCACACAGTCACCCACACTGACTGAAAATGTTTCAACTGATCTTTTAATCCTGTGTGACACTGACAGAGTGTTGGCCCAATGGACTGAACATACTGCTATATCTCTGTGGCTTTGCACTCTGTTGAACAACTCTCTGCAAATCACTTTAAAAAGCCATCTTTCTTTCAGCAAAGCAGCTGCACACTTAGAAAAACTCTCTTTGTATCGCTGCACTAGCTCCATTTCACTCCGTATTATGAAAAGAATTCTCCCTCCACTTCAAAACTCTGCTTCAATCAGCGCAGAATAATACAAAGGGCTTTCAGATTACAGAAGACCTGCTGTACTTTAAATCCTGTAATACAGGCTGAAATGAAATCCATTTTTTGCTCCGATGATCTTTCTAGGCAATGTTCAACATGGTCAGAGAGAGAGAGAAATGGCCATCTGTCTGCCACTGTTACTGTGCCACCCAACACTACTACACACACACACTTACATATGACCCTGGCTAAAAAAATGAGCTGCTAAAAAAACCCCAGAGAGAGGAATGAGATGCCGTTTTTCCATTTGTAGCAGCATGATAGCACAAAGGAAAGAGACAAAACATTATTTGAAGATAGAAGATACACACACTCTGATAAGGGACAGAGGAAGAGTGCGTGTGTATGGCTGTGTCCAGGAGTGTGTTACTATTTCATCTTCCATGGTAGCTTAAATGGTAGATGGAGGCCACACACACACATACGCACGCATATAGGCCTCCCAGTGCTGCGGCACCCCCGATGCCTTATGGGATTGTAATAATTCATGGAGTTGGCCAAATGCTTGCTGGACCAGACAAATGGAATTATACTGCCCAGATGAGATGGCTGCATATATGTGTGTATATGTGGGCTGTGTATTAGTGTGTTTCTGTGGCTGTGTGGGTATATGTCTCAGGGCCACTCGGCCAGTCAGTGCAGAAGAAAAATAGCTGCTCTACTCCATAACCCTGTGTGCACACATCAGCAGAGGGCGCCTGCGCGTGTGTCACTGTGAATACGCTATGCAGCGCAGGGTCCGACACCGTGACATTGTTAAACCATGTTAGACTTCAGGGTCTCTGGCCAGGGATGTCACCGGCTCACACACATGAGCATGCAACACACACGGGAGTGCGTGAGCGTGTGTGTGTTGTGTATATGTACTGCCGGATCCAGGCTGCCCACTGAAACCTGACTGCAGCTCCATCCATGTGAGGTAGAACAGCGCTGTTTGGTCCTGGCTTAGATCTTCACCTGCTGTTGGTAATAAAACCTTTGAATCACTGTCGATGAAAGCTTTGCATCTTTATGGCACTAAACAGTTATTGTCAATTCAAACTGTTTCAGAACTGAACAGAACTGGAAACACTGAATCATTCTTCTCTGCTTCTGATAAGGCTGCAATAATAAGAATATGAATTTAATATGCAATTTGTAAAATTACACAGTCAAAAATTAATAGCAATAATTTGTGTTATTTAGTGAGTTAGAAGAAAAAAAATGGGGGTTAATTTTTTTCAGTTATTAATTACATTCTAAATGTCACAGTTTCACAATAAATATTTACTTAGCATGCTAAATACTTATCAAGTTGGAAAGCTAAAGCTATTTCGTTTGAAGTTAAATATTTAGTTAACAAGCTAAATATTACAGCCGAGATCACTGCTAATTAATGGTAAGAGATAAAATGTACACTTTCTATGTGACTAAATTAAATCTCTAGAAAACCCCCCAAACATTTACATATTGACGTTCTTATTTGATTATTTTAGTTCAAAGCTAAACAATACAAGCCCAAAAACAGTCCAAGCCACGCCCCCACAGTGCAAACTGATCACACCTCCTGCACCTGAGGGGCACGTGTGCACTGGCTTGTCATTGGTTCTATTTACTTTGTGGATCAGATGGTGACATGCAGCAAGAGCAGAGAATTGAGTGAATGTGAGTGAGAGGATCGGTACCACAGTGTTTTCCAGCCCTGGTTCTGAGAGACAGACTCTACCCTGGGTCAAAGCTTTGTCTGTGCAGCTACAGGCCCAACTGACCCGAAAAGCTTTTCGTCAAGTTCTGGTGAAGTCTGGAATGACTTTTTTCATTTCAGGAAAAGATTTCCATCATTAGCAGGATTACCTGGATTCAGGAACACTTTTATAGATCTGCTGTGTCACAGCATCAATATTTGAATACAGACTGTATGGACTCTGTCTCCACACAGAACAGGACACTTCCTGTTCTGTGTGGAGACACCTGACTTCTAGATCCTACGTCTTCTCCTCTCAATCTTCATTCTCCTTTTAAAACTTGTTGTACCTATTCATTTCCTCCCTCTTTCCCTCCCTTTCTCCATTTTCCTCTCTTTTACATTCCCCTTTCCCTCCCTTCATCCTCCCTAGCTGTCTTTCCATTCATCAGTACTTCAGCTTGCAGCCGATAGCATCTTTGCTTTACTGCTGCAGCGAGTTGACAGTCTGTCTGTCCTCAGCGAGGGCTTTAAACACACTAAATCAACGCCTGAAAGAAATAGATATTTTGCCACTGAGATAAGCCCATTTCCTGGCGAGTATTCATTGAAATGATATAATAACTGACATGGGTTGGAGAGCGCAGGGAGAGAGAGGGAGAGAACAGATAAATATGGCATTTGCAAGTTTCCTTTTGTAGCGCAGAGGCACCTCCTTTTTCTAGGGGGAGGAAAACGGGGTGAGGGGTCTAAACGTTGACAGGGGAGGTGGTAAATTGAATGCCATGAGCCGTCTGAGCCTCTCTGTCTCTAAAAAGAAATTCAATTAAAGTGTATTGGAGGTTTGTGAATGTGGCAGAGACTGGGCTCCCAGTGGCTGATAAGAGCTGCTTCTCTGTGCGAGCGGCGTTATAACTGAAGCCAGATCACTTGCTGCTAAACGTGTAATCCCCTGAAGCCGAACAATATGGGCCCCGGTCTGATTCAATACACCCGCAGCCAATTCCCCACATTAAATCAACGCAGGGGTGTCCGAGCTGCCGCCGCCGCCACACAGCCACTAACGCACTTCCTCCAGCTTAAACCACACACAGAAATCAGAAAGCTAGGCCGCTGACAATAGCTTCTATCTCACACATACACACACACCCATACTCCCACATTGTATAAAAGCTCCCCTGGGAAGTGATTTCAGTCCTTTCAGTGTTAAGTACCTGCCCCACTCTGGCTAAAACCACCACTAATACTGGAATTATACACTGTATGTGTGTGTGTGCGTGGGTGAGTGTGTGTGTATTTGATGCATTGTGGGGACCATTTTCTTGACACATATTACATTGTGGGGACCTACTGCTCCTTGTGGGGACCAAAGAAGATAAGCTGTTTCTGGGGTTAGGGGAAAGGTTTAGGACCTTGGTGTGAATTGAGTTTTGTTTAGGGTTTGGCTGTAGAAATAATTGGAAATCAGTTATTTCCAATTATTGGAGAAATAATTGACAGGACAATTATCTGCAAAGACAGTGAGACAAACAAGTGTGTGTGTGTTTGTGTTTATATATAACAGGGTTTTATTTTAACAATATTATAGGTGTGAAGTTTGTCAAAATTTTATTATTCTTCAAATTTATTTTGTTTAGTCAACAAGTTGTTTCTTCAGACATTTATTCGTGTTTTGAGTTCTGTTATGTTGCTCTTGACATATGAAGCCTTTTACATAAATTCAAACTGGAAAGCTCTTCAGCCTCACCTGCATCACCCAATCGCCACGTCACATTCATCTGCCGTTTATGATCACCATCATCCATGGCATCATCAGCTTACCACCTGTGCTCAACCCACCTCTACCCCTTCTCCACCTCCATGCTCCAGGCATCTTCAGGCCTCCATCCTTTCTCCAACCTCCACCACCCGTGTACGGCCCCGGGGGAAGACATCTCAAATCAACATAGCAAATGCATCCAAGCTTATTGCAATTCACAGTACAATGTCTTCTGCCGGGGTCCGAGCGCCAAAGAACTTTATTAAATATATGTCAATAAAAGTTTTTTTATCGCTGCTTTTCTCTGTCTGAGTCTCTCTAGATTTAATTGGTGGTTACCATAGAAACTGGTAGCATCCCCTTTTTCTGTTGCTGTCTGTAACTGTGGTATGTATTAGAATCAGCTCTGGTTTTTCTTTACAAATATTAAAGAAATTTAATATTTTACATTTTGTTTTACAAAAACGGGTAAATGTGAAGGAATTTTACAGGCATTTTTCCTGTATTTTCAATTTTATGCATTCCATCATGGGAAGAAGAACCTTTGCGAAGCGCGAAAACTGGTCAGACGACATTTGAAGCACTTGCTAACAGGACCTGGAATATCTTTCATTTGGACTTCGGATGGATTAAGAACAGGAGTAACCTTTTTTGTCACCTCTGTGGCACTGTAAAATAAATCAGAACATATATTCTGTGTAAAATGTTTTGAAATAGTCCTAGTTAATTGACGTTGTTTGACTGGCAGGCTCGTGCCCAAGGTGTATCATAGAAAACTATTTTGTGGAAAAAATTGTCCTTGATGATAGATATTTTTTAAACCTACATTAAAGAACCACAGACAATGTATCAGTTTTCAACCAAGCTTTTGCAAAAGGAGAAGACTCAGCAAACTGCTCCTCCAAGTCGTTCACTGAGCGTTCTGACGTCTTTCGGTTAGAGCTTGTCTTTTATTAAACAAGGGAGAGAGACAGGAAGAAAAGGCAAGTTTATCTACACACAGGTCATCTAGTCCTTTCCCCGGAGAGCGATTTCCCTCAAGGGCAGAGGGAACAATCAGTTCAGTGAGAGTGGGTCAAAAGTTTTCAACACAGCAGTCAAAAGTTTTAACACACTGTAAAAGGTCCACACTCCTAAATGGAAATCACAATAATCTATATTAATATAAGACTAATATTACCAAGGTAAGAATGATAACAAATCACAATAATTCTATCACTTGCTTGTGGATTGTAAAAATAAGACCACTGTATTACTTATTTATATTTACCGAACTCCAAGTACCGACTATTTATGTGATCATTTCAAGTTCCACTTGTTACCTAGATTTTACTTGTCAAAGAACAAAGGGTATTTGCCACAAAGCTCCCACTAATACCAGTATGTATGACAGTTTACTTCTGTTGTGCGAGTTTCTCTAGATCTAGCCCTCTGCAGCATGATGGTTATTTGATCAGTGCTTTTTTTTAAATCAAGTCAAACTGTACATTATGAGCACATGAAAGTTAGCCATTCCTGGCACCATGCTGCTAATCGTATTTGTGCTTTTTAAAAATGTCAGACTGCGATAGTGGTATTTGCTAAACATGATTTGATGTCCCCAGTGTTAACATACATGCAGGTAGTCACGTAGCCTCGGTAAAATAGCCAGAGCTTCTCAGGTGTATGTTAGAATTATGGCAACAAACCAGCAAACCGTAAAGAACTTTGCACAGCTTTTCCCCCAAACTAACCTACTGAGTTGAGCTGTTGGATACAGCAGGTAATATTAACTAAATGATTACTAGTTAATACCAATACAGTACCTTAAGCTTGTTAACAAGCACCCTGTAGGCTACTGGTGTTGTGGGTAGTACTTGTTACATTCACTTGAGTAACTTTTTTGGAAGAAAGGAACTTATAAGAGTAGTTTTACTGCACTGTGCCTTCTTTTATTTGAGTAATATTATTATTGCTACGTAGATTCATTTTGCCCCCCAAAATAAGCCGATGCCACCCCCTAGTTAAACTCCTCTGGAGCTGGGGCCGTCCCACAGTCCAAAAACATGACTGTTAGGTATGTATTCGCCTTAGGTGTGAGTATATATGTGCATGGTTGTTTGTCCTGTTTGTCTCTGTGTTGCCCTGCGACTGGCAACCTGTTCAGGGTCAGACGTTTCTCATACCTGTCAAGTCTCCCGTTTTGGCTGTACTTTACCACCTTTCCCGCTGTGCCCCCATATTATTACTATCCGTTAAATATCCCGTATTATCCTCCCCCACTCCCAAAATTTCTGTATATTTGATTTAATTATTGGAAGACTTACAAGTTTTGGTGTTCAAATTTCTCTCTCTTTACATGCATATTTTGTTTTCTCTCCTCTAAGGCTGAAAACAATTCCTTGAGTGATTCAAGTACCTCGATTATTAAAATTCCTCGATGAAAATTTAACTGCCTCGAAGCCTCGTTACATTATGTTTTATCATTTAGCGCACCATGTTCCGGCCGGATCGTTACTTGCCTTGTGCAGAGCTCTCACTTCCACCTGAGTTGTTGACAAAAGCTAAGTGTTAGTAGCATAATGCCCAGTTTTCAAATTCAGCCTGGGAGGATTTTATTGATTGATGATAATGTCCTGGTCTTTGTCGTTTTTCAGGGGACCAATAAGCATCCTTAAAATGACTGGCGTGGTTGCCTGTGGTACGGCAGATTTTATCCTCCCGGAACTGCTGCCTGGAGGCCGGTGTTCAGACCGAATGGCGGGGAAAAGTGCTGAAGGTGTATTATTACAGGTGATCGGATAGACTGAACACTGCGGGTGTCTGTGCATTAGGTGATTAATGTAAGTGTACCTTTATGGACGAACCGGAAAATTTATTTCATTTCATCCCGGTCTCAACAAATTGGTGGCGAAGCGCATCATGGCGGCACGTAGTTTCTGTGTGACGAACAAAGGTGTCAAATCCCATCAGTAACATGAACACCAAAACTATAAATGCCTGGGCAAGGTGAGAGTTCATCTATTAAACTGACTGAAGAGGAATGCATAAACAAAAGCTCGAGTATAGACATTTTTTATACGCGTTTTTGTGAGCCTGCTTCCTTATTATTAAATTGAATATAATTTCAGATTTTTGTATAACTTGTCTTCAAGTTAACTTAGAAAATGAGCTATTATTGTTACGAGTTAATTTTTTAAACTACAGAAAAGTTATTGTTAGAGAAGCTCAACTGTGAAAAATTGGACTGATGCCGATATGTGATAGTAACACTGCTGTTATGTTAGATTTACCAATGTTTTATTTAGTCTTTTTTTATCCAATTACTCGATTAATCGTAAGAATAATCGATAGATTACTCGATTACTAAAATATTTGTTTACAGCAGTCCTACTCTCCTCAACAGCTGCCTCCAGACACTCCTGCCAAGCAACTAGGCATCCTTTCAGTGGGTGTGTGCATTTGTTATTGTTTTACTTAATCTGGTAAACTTTTAATTTAAATTTCTAAATATATGTTTTTTTCTAGAATAACATTTTTATCTGTGCCTTTGTAATATTGGTTAAAGCTGCACTATGTAACTTTGAAAAATATTTTTTTACCTATTTGTTGAAACTGTCACTGTCGTAACAGTTGGCATGAGACAGATAATCTGAAAAAAATGGAGCTCTTCTTCCTTCTCCTGGTTCTAACTGGAAACAACCATTCAGAGCCAGGTGGCGGGTCCTAGCGTGTCAATTACAAGCTGGTGTGACGCTGATCATCCCCCTTCCCCTTGGTCTCTTTCTCTCTGCTATGCTGCAGCTAGCGGAGCCAAATGTGAATGCTCAGGCTACTTAGCAAGTCCACCAATGGTGGCAGCTAAAGTGTTTTCCTGTAACAGTAAAGTTTTTCTCTACCATCAGTACATTTAGTAGTGAGTACAAGAGAATGATTGACAGCACTAAGACCTGCCTACTCACTGCGGTTGTTGCATTTCTTCAGATGGTAAAACTACCTCAGAGGAGATCAATATTTTCACAGATTATCTGTCCGATAACATAAAGTCACCCATGATGACAGTTTTAACAAATATGTAAAATTATATTTTTTATAAAAATGACATCCTGCATCTTTAAAGTTTTCCAATATGCATTATCTCATTCACATTATTGGAACTGAATATACAGTATTTGAATACATTTAGAGACAGAGAAAAAATATATATAAAATACTAAAATATATATAAAAAATATTTTCTATGTAATTAGTGTGCAACTCCATACATAGACAATATTTGAAAAATATTTGCAATTTCTGAAGTGGACATGTTATAGTGGTGGATCTTGATCTCTCTCTATTTGTTTCTTTAGGTAAACAACTTTTTAAAGTTGCTGTTGATCAAGTGATTGTGAATGATCACATCAAGTCCCTCATCACGGCTCTGAGCTTCACCTTCTCTATGTCTTATGTTTTCAACATAAACTCTCCAAAGGACGTGTCCCTCACCCTGGAATTCAAACAAAGATAGGTAATGTTTTGTTTTTTTAATAATTTGGTCTGTCCAGTAACATTTCTGATATTCTGGCAATTTTGAGGAGTGGTTCTGTATTAATGTTTAGACAGTTACAGGGATATGATAATTTTGAAGTGATTTTCTGGAAGTTCCTCATTGATAGTTTGTACCTATTAGTCATCATTCACAGAATATGAAAAAATAAAAACTAGCTTAAAGATTTTGGGGCGGATTCTTTCCTAACTGGGCTTGACGAGAATAAACTTTTCAGTGTTTGTTTTTTGTTTCTCAAGAAGATATTTGTCTACTTGTGTATGTTATGAACAATAGTCACCCACTTTATTGCTAAATTTAGCAACATTTCAGACAAAAAAATCAGTATTGTCCAAAATCGGACTGGCAAGTTAGACTTTTTAAAGACTGGCTAGAAAACTGCAATTGTTGCACCTCTAATGTATATCTTATTATAACCGTCAGAATTCCTCCAAGTTACTCAAAGTTAAGGCTTGTCAAACTTAGAGCTATTTACCAGCACCCCACAGCAGAACTTCACCAGCATCTGCTGGCGAGAAATTGATGAGAAAGGTGATGTGCTTCAGTAATGTAATTTGGACGTGTTTTGTAAAATGCAAGTTCATAACATAAACTACCTCTGTGTTAAACTCAAGTATCCATCTCTTTTTAGAGTCTTTCTGTGCTTAAACTGAGAATAAGTGTCAATGGCTGAGATGACGGGAAACAGCTTCACATTCCACCCTGATGGCTCAAGTTCTTTAACCCTTTAACCTGCACCCGAACGCCCGCATGTCGTTTTTCCATTGTATTTTCCGGCGGCGAGATTTAAGGGTTTAAACTCTGCCGGTGTCCATTATGACGCTTTTATTGGGCAGCCTAAACCCCCCCTCCCCCACCTTTTGATTGACTCGCATTCAACCAATAATGTTATGAAATGGCTTTTTCCGAGCCAATAATTGTCAGAGAGCGACTTGAGCTCGTTTTGACATGCCTGTATTCTTTCTGGAATATTTCTGACTGGTCAACTTGGAAACTAAATCTAAAGCCACCGATGTGTAGCCAACACATATATATAAGGTATAAGGCATTTTGGGATTTGTTTTGACATGAATCCACCAGCTACATGCATAACCACCAGTACTGTGCTGCGTCAAACTGCGTAACGGTGTTTACAGGACTTTTTCTCACCAACGAAGAGCCATGGAGAGACACGTTGTCAGAACATGTCAAAACTTGTCCCTGAACTGAGAAGTACTGCTGAAGAACAGAATGGATGATTATGGCCGTAAGAGCTGACTAGTTTTGGATTTGAGAATACCGGAGGCTTCTAGTCTTAAGCTTTTACAGTCAGAGGTGGGTAGAGCGTACCAAAGAGTGAGAATGGGGGGCGGAGGGAATGGTGGAACGGGGTGGGGCGCAGGGGGTTTCGAAGGAGAAGGAGAAAAAGGGGGGGAGGGCGCACTGGGGGAGTTTTTTCTACCTTTGGAGCGCTGAATTCATCTACAATGGTTTTCCACTGTCTCTTGGAATTCCTTGTTGTTTTTTCTTTAGTCTCAAACAGTTCTTAATGTAATCTTTTTCTTCCAAAAAGCTAGAAACAACATCAGACAAACATTTGGTACACAGATCACCTTCAGCCATTTTTGTTACTTTAATGAGTTGCTCTGTGGAATGTGGGAACACTTTGACTAGGCCAGTCTCTGCTGTGGTGAGCACGAAAACCAGACTGGAAGGAGTTAAAGCAGTTGGTTATCATCAGGAAGTTATTTAAATGTTTAAACAGCTTTTTCAATAACTTTACTGATGAATGGGAGGTCAGAGGTCGGCCTGTAATTCTGCAGTAGTGATTTGTCTAGATTGTTCTTTTTTATCAGTGGTTTGATAACTGCTGTTTTCAAAGCCTGGGGGAAAACACCTGATGAGTTTACTATTTGGATCAGATCATTAGCAACGACAGGCAGGACTTTCTTAAAGAAATGTGTGGGTAGGACATCCAGACAG